>JAQFVV010006276.1:2383685-2543685 GCA_028023455.1 Epiperipatus broadwayi | reverse complement strand
TACATGTGCTGTATACTGCAAATGTATGATTTAATTAATATAAACTTTATTATTTTATTTTTGATATACTTTTTTAGAACATAAGTGTTTCTTTTGTAGTCTACTATGATTTACTTTCTCATGCTGATGGGCTTTGTTTTCATGCTACTTCTGCATTTCTTAAGCAGTCTCTTATTTTGTGTGCTCTTTTTCTTTTGGATTGCACTGAATTTACATAGATACATATCAAAGTAGAAGATTATCTGTGATATAGAATGTCTCAAACCTGCTAATTATTCTTGCATTTTTAAAAGTTTATTTCTTATTTACAGTTGTACCTGTTACAAGTCATTATTTATAGTAATACTACGATTAAGCCAATGGACATGTGCCTTAAAGAGATTATATAAATGAAAACACAATTTTCCAGATGTGAGATATAGTATTTTAGAAAGAATGGAATGAATCCACCCATTCTTTCCGACCTAAACGTTTATGTATGGGAAAATCTTAAGTGTGTGAAAATAAGAGTGTGAGGTGTTAAACGATCACTTTAAATTATATTTGTTAAGTTCAAACTAATGACAGTTTGTGAAATCTTTACAATTTACGAACCATCATACTTTAGCACTGTATAAAATAATATCTCAGTATATATGTTTAGTTTCAACTAAAGAATGATGGTTCGCAAATTGTAAAGATTTCGCAAAGTGTCATTCGTTTGAATTTAACAAATGTAATTTAAAGTGATCATGTAACATCTCACACTCTTATTTCCACACACTTAAGATTTACCCATACATAAATGTTTGGATCAGAAAGAATGGGTGGATTCATTCCATTCTTTCTAAAATACTATATCTCATGTCTGGAAAATTGAGTATTTATTTATATAATCTCTTTAAAGTGCATGTGCATTGGCTTAATCGCTAGTATTACTATTACATAAATAAACATAGTGCTGTATAAAATAATATCTCATTATATATGTTTAATTTCAACTAAAGAATGACAGTTCGTAAATTGTAAAGATTTCACAAAAGTGTCATTCGTTCGAACTTAACAAATGTAATTTAAAGTAATCGTGTAACATCTCACACTCTTATTTCCACACACTTAAGATTTGCCCATACATAAACATTTGGATCAGAAAGAATGGGTGGATTCATTCCATTCTTTCTAAAATACTATATCTCATGTCTGGAAAATTGAGTATTTATTTATATAATCTCTTTAAAGTGCATGTGCATTGGCTTAATCGCTAGTATTACTATTACATAAATAAACATAGTGCTGTATAAAATAATATCTCATTATATATGTTTAATTTCAACTAAAGAATGACGGTTCGTAAATTGTAAAGATTTCACAAAAGTGTCAATCGTTCGAACTTAACAAATGTAATTTAAAGTGATCGTGTAACATCTCACACTCTTATTTCCACACACTTAAGATTTGCCCATACATAAACATTTGGGTCAGAAAGAATGGGTGGATTCATTCCATTCTTTCTAAAATACTATATTTCATGTCTGGAAAATTGAGTATTCATTTATATAATCTCTTTAAGGCGCATGCCCATTGGCTTAATTGCTAGTATTACTATTACATAAATAAACATAGTGCAGTATAAAATAAGTCATTATTTATAAAACTGCATTATTTATTGTAAATGATATTTTTTTATAATCAAATAACTTTTTCCAATTTAAATGATTTCTTTATTATTACAACTATCTTTTACCTCTGTAGAGTAAACAGTTTTATTCAAAAGTTCCATAAAAATGTTTCATAATATTACAGAATGGAAAGAATTTATGTGCATTCCAAATTGTTTTTAAGATTTTGTATGTTTAAGAAGGCAACATTTTAGATTTTTTTTTATTACAAAGATTTTAGAAATCCTTTTTAAAATGATATGTTTGATTACTTACTGAGCCTTTTTGTCTTTGTAAAATGGAAATTTCTGTTTCATTTACTTTTATTCATAAGCTCCACAAAATTTGACATCAAAATATGTGAAATTTTGTCCACCCACTGCTCTTTATTTCTGAAAGTAATTATTTCACTTACTAACAAAAGCTGCACTTATAAATTATAATTTTTATTAAATATAATATGTTTATTTTAAATTTTAATTAAAGTTTTAATCAAATTGTTAAAGGAAACAAACTACTAAACAAAATATATAACTTCCTTGTATAAGTATGACTAAAAGTACTCTTCATTTATGTAGCAATTACCCTAAGTAAATTAGAATTTTATTAAATTGGAACTAAAATAATGGCCTCTTGCAGTCATTATTTAAAACAAATGAAAGTTATTTAAAAAATTGATAAAGGTTATGAGTGAAGTTACTGAAAATTTATCATATTTTTCACACCTTCTGTTCTATATTTATTAAATTTGTTGACATAGTAAAAAGATGTATTTCAAAAAGATTAAGGTGATATAACTTAGTTAAATTTAATTTTTCAAACAATTGAATTGAATTTAAATATATTAAACCTCAATTTTAAAATTTTATTCTAACTTTCAAAAAGATCAAAAGTTAACAAACAAACTAATGTATTTTCCAAAATCAATAAAAACATTTTTAAAAAATTACAAGAAGGACAAAAATTCCTGTTGGAACATAGTGTTTTTCGTAATTAAAAAAAACTAGCAATTAAAGTTGAGCATAAATAATTCTTTTTTTTAAACTTTACAATTTTTTTTTAAATTTTATGTATTAAGTTTAGTGAGATTATAGATACATATAGATGAAATTTGTCTAGAAAATATATGAAGAAACAATTAAAACTTCAATATTTATCTATCTATCTGTTTGTCTGACTGTCTATCTATCTATCTATCTATCTATCTATCTATCTATCTATCTATCTATCTATCTATCTATTTATCTATCTATCTATTTATCTATCTATCTATCTATCTATCTACCTATCTATCTATCCATCCATCCATCCATCCATCCACCCACCCACCCACCCACCCACCCACCTACCTACCTACCTACCTACCTACCTACCTACCCATCCATCCATCCATCCATCTATCTATCTATCTATCTATCTATCTATCTATCTATCTATCTATCTATCTATCTATCTATCTATGAAATGTCTAAGCAAAATGTCATTAAGCTTGTGAAAAATACTTTTATTAAATAATATTCAATATACTTTGGACAATTTATGTTGTTTATCTATCTGAAAGCAATTGGCTAATTCTGACAAACTGTATGATGATCAATTAACATAAAAGCATCTAATTATTAATGTAATAAACCTTCAATATTAGTAATAATGATATCTGAGATAAGTGCATGATTTTTTAAAGTAAATAATTATCTGAAAATAGCTCCTAAATAATTAAAATACAACAATGTTATTCAGGAAGTCATATAATTATAAGACACTAAAATGATTGACTAGACTAATACTTACAACCAAATTCAAAAACTTTTAGTTTTTAAGTATGTTACTGTTCCCACTATGCTGATATATCAAAATTTTTTGATAGTGTAGTATGTTCCACTATTGATAATATTTGATAAATATAGTTTGCCTTTACTGCTTGCCTAGCTAATTAACATTATTATAATATATGGTATTCAATATTCATTAAATAGGAAAAATTTGAGTTTATATTTAACTCAATTGATCCTATGATGGTTAAAATTCACAATATTGACGTTAACGCTACGCACTGCCGTTAAAATGTTTTATGCACGCACATATATAACCCAAATATTTTCCTAGTTGAAAAATGAAAAATGATTACTAAAATAAATACTATTTTTTCAAGAGTTTTATTTAAAATAAAGAAAGGTGTCAAGAAAAGATTACGTGAAGTAAGTCTTGATAACAAATATAATAATCTCATATTTCATCTTTTTTTTATATCAATGATTTATTGGCCTGTAACGAAATGTTTTCACGTCTGATAATCAGCAGGAGTTCAGATGAATATTAAATATGAGGGAACTAATCAATGTGACAATTGATTATGTCTAATCTTAATGCGTTATTATGAAATTATAAATAGTAAAAATCAGTATTTTAAAAAATCAGATTTATTAATAGAATACTTTGTATAAATAACAAACTACATTTACGAAATACCTAAATCATATTTTACAAATACAAATTTGTTAATTTAAGTTAAGTTGCGCAAAAAATCGGGATGATGAAAAATAAATAAATAAATTTGACAGAATTTTTTTTTTTAAGATTCTGAAGTTTATTCCTCATCAACTTTGATTTTCTGCGATCGCTTTATTTATCAAATTGCACATTTAATTACTTTGATTAATTGTGCTTAAAAATTGACATACTGTTCATTAGATTGTGTACATATAATTATGATAATCCGTCATAATGCATTAGTACTAATTTACAAACTATGTCAATAAAATCAATCTCTATTGCTTTAAAGATTATTCATTAAAATATTTAACCTTACTATATGCATTTAAATAATTTTTTAATAAGTTTGATGAATATTTGTGTGTGTTTGCATACACATACACGCGCGCGCGCACACACATATATGTGTAAAGAATCTCAAGCTACAAATATAGTTTATCTCCGTGCAATGCTTAGAACAAAGATTTAAGTCATAATCAAATAAAAAAAAATCTGATTTTAATAAGATTTAGAATTTTTTCCAGATATTCAGTTTGTATCTAACTCAGATAATTTAATATTTATCAATAATTTTCTATTTAGCTCTTCTAAGATAAAAGGTAAAATAAGAAAGTAAAACTCTTCAAACTTCTACTATCAAACAATTAATACATTGTACAGGCTTAAACATGCATTTATATATGTAATATATGCGGGATTCGAACTCAGACTTTCATGCAATCCACTACTCTCTGTGCAATCTCATATTGCTGACCCACCTAATCACACACGTGTTGAAAAGATAAATAATCACCCATATACGTATTTCATGCTAAACCAGAAATCATCAGTTGGTCTAGATTACTATCCTCACACACATATATATATATAATCAGAGCTCAGCTTTATATTAAGATAGCCAATCTTCATATTTTAATGGACAGGCTTCAAACTATTCCAACTCACAACTCTTCAGCCTTCCATTTCATTGAAAATCTGATAGTGGAACGTTCAAAGCCCTTGTTAGTGCCAAGGTTGTCATCCTATCCATGTTGACATATTAGTCATTCTGACCCCTCATGTACAGAAGAATAATCCATTTATATGTACATATGCGATGGATGGGCAGACCTTTTACACACTATTTATATAAACAATTAGTAAACCTGGTGAGTAATAAATATTCAATATTCCTTTATGTGATAATGACAGAGAGATATTAATCATGGAATAGGTTAATTAAAGACTGCTTTATGCATAAGTAAGTATTAAGAAGACCTGTATGTGGAGTGATATACATTCATATATCAGAACTGAATAAAAAATATAATATTTTATTGTATTACCTCTATCTTTGATATCTTGTAATACCAAAATAAAAATAAGTATGAACATATATTCTTTTTTACTTTGCAAATAGAATTGTATGAAATTAATGATAAGTATTTGCCAGTTTGACAAGAATTTTATTAATGATATCATATCTACCTGAATTTATAAAGACTCAAATTCGTTTGATGTCTAAAAGCATCAGTGCCCAACTTCTGAGTTATATAATGTTTTAAGATGAATTGTCATCGAAATTAAGTACTTATTAAGAAAAAATCAAGCAGTGAATGATCTTAACCTTGACAATTATTAATGTTATTTGTAAAAACATTGGCAATTTAGTAAACAAAATATTTAATAGTTTAACACAAAAAAAATATTTTATTTATATATTATACATAAAATGTAATCTATAGTTACTAATGAAGTATATCAGAAATATAGAAAAAAATAAAATAAATCTGTAAATGGAAATAAAAAACGATAACCAATGTATATTCATTTCTTATAAGGCAGCTAATTGTAAACAAAATATAAAGTATCTGATTGAAAAAGTTTAGTTTGTATTTAAAAGCATGACTTATACTAAAGTAAAACTATTTTTACATTCTTGCATATTAAAAAAAATACAAGAAAAGAATGATGAAATAAATAAAGAAGTCTCATGACTGATTGCATCTTGCAAAATAACAATTTTGTAATAATACACGTTGCAAATATTTATATATTACAATGGTTATTTTATATAACAGTCAAAACATTAAGCTAACTAACTACATTTATTATATAAGTGTGGTATGTGTTTAATTGTTTCAAATAAAAGTAGATCATAAATTTAATGTGAAAATAAAATGAAATACACACATATAAGTAATTAGAATATAGCATTTTAAAAATGGTAATTCTGTTATTTATTGAAACAAAATATTTTTTCTAGTCAAGCGTTGTTAGCTGAGAGGCCAGCGCAGTTGCCTTGCAGGCAAACAATTGGTTGCAGACAGTTGTTGCGGGTTGGCCTTCCGGCCAATGCTATGACATATGAAAAAATAATAATAATAATATTTTTTTCTATTTTCATGTTTAGTTATAATTTTTGGAGACAGTTCCAGTAGTCTTATAATTAGACATAGTCAGTCAGAACTAAAATTATTTTATCCGTAATTTTATCTATCTATATATAGTTTTATTTTTAATATTATATTTAAAATCATATTTTATAATATATATAATTTTGTGTTTTAGATACTGAAAAAATTGAAGGTCAATGAAGACATTGCATTCATGATTTGAAAACACTCTCATCTCTTTTAACTAGCTTAATATGCCTGACTATCTGAGTAAACAATTGAAAGCTGGATAAAATTGTATTTTTTCCGTTTCCAATAATGTATAGAATGTTAACACATTCATAACATTTGCCAAAAAAAAAAAACACACAGATCTTATTCCTATTATCTTAACATAACATGTTTTTTTTTTCTTTACTAAAAAAAATTGAAATAATTTGTATCCATTTACTTTCAAAATAATTTGATAATTTGTAAATTATAATCCAGAATTATATTTTTAGTAAAAAAGATTGATGTGACTATTTATAATTGTTTCACTGCTCAGCACAAGTTCTCTCAATTGTTTACCTAATTTCATATTAGAAGCTCCGGTATAACAACTCACGGGTTATATTTGTTTTTAGAGGATGCATTTATACTTCTCTGTCAGATTTTTGCAACAGCTGTTCTTGATGTGGAAACAAATGTAAATGTGACTACTCAATATGAGCTCAAAACCAGACATTATTGAAGATAAATAACTAATAAAGATAAATATTTTATTATTACACTTAGAAATTTATTACAACTTACAAAGTTGCTCTTTTTAAAAAAATAAAATAAATTAATACGTGAATTATTTGAAACCCAAATGATAATCTTGATTTAGAAGGTGTGTGCGTATACATATGTGTGTATACATATATTTTAATGCCAATTAGCCTTAATGCTACTAAATAAATACTAGTTACTTTATCTATGAATCTGTAAACTTATTATCAAAAAATAATAATAATAACTATGACAAATCTATTTTTAAACTACTTGACTTTTTTTAGCTATCAAGTCAGGGTTAATAAATTCAATCTACATGTACATTTTCGGTTGTTTAATTAAACTTTGAAATAATCTACTTTAAATAAAACGATTTTATATATATTTATAATGGGTTTATTACAATGAGTGTTTATTAATTTCTTCAAACTAATTACTTTTATTTTATAAATATCAGTTGACGGATTACTAAAAGAGTATACTGATTCTAAGCTTCAAATATTTAATATATGCATTGATTGTCATATTCATACTATTGGAAAATTTTATAGTCAATATTCTATATAGTGCAGGAATTTTTATATGATTATTAGGGTACAAACTTTTTATATGTTTGCTATTTTAACCATTCACATTATTTCTTTTTTAAAATTTTTTGCAATAATAAACTCATGATAAAAAAAAAATACCATTTTTACTTAACTTAATTATTAGTAATTCAGTGTGACTTAGCCTTGTGAGAAAATGGCAGAATCATGGATAAAGAATATAGCATTATCCATGATTGATAAAGAATATAGCATTAGTCAAGTGTCATTAGCCGAGAGGTCATCGCAGTCGCCTTGCAAGAAATAGTTAGTTGCAGACGGTTGTGGGTTCACCTCCCGGATGATGCTATGACATACGAAAAAAAAAGAATATAGCATTAGCCGAGAGGTCATCGCAGCCACCTTGCAAGCAAGTAGTTGTTTGCATATGGTTGTGGGTTCGCCTCCCGGCCAATGCTATGACATATGAAAAAAAAAAAGAATATAGCATTAATTCAAAGCTGGATAACATAAAACAGAAATATTTTTATCTCTATTACTTAGTTTATATATTATTGCTCTTATAAATTCTCTTTTTACCATTATATTTATATATTTGTATTATTTATATTTATAAACCTAACAAATAACAATAAGTGCTGCAACTAAATTAAAATGTATCTTTATCTTTTATTTTATTGCTGACAAGCAAAAAAGTTTAAAAGTTAAATGAAAATATAAGAAAAGACATTTATATAAAAAGATAAGTCATGCAACACTATTAAAAGCTGATAACACTCTTCACACATTAAAAACAAATTATAAAAAGTAAAATTAGTTTTCTCCTATAACAAAGTAAAAGAAGACAATGATAATACCAAATATAATTAAGTTTTAATGCCATAATGTGCACTAAACATAAAACAGAATTTATTATTTGTACTATTTGTAGATGATGATAAACTTTATCTTTCACAAGATATGGTAGTATCCAAAAGATGGTATATGATTATAAATAGATATACCAAAGACAAAAACAATAATGAAGACATTTTTTTAATATTTGTTCAAGAAATAATAATAACTATCATTTAAGATAAATAATTACACATCAATACATAAAAATCTATAATTATACATAAATGTAAATAATTAATTAAACACTATTTAAATGTCTAACAATGCTAATATTATATTACATATGTCTGCTATAACAATGTCTGATGTATAATGTGTCAATGTTTGATTAAAAAATCAGTCCATTTCTTGCTGGATACACATGTCTATTAATTAAACTTGATATCTTTAAGATGATAAAAAAGCAAGAAAGTTCATAACAAGTATAAAAGCACAATTTTCACATAAGTAAGATAGAAAAGTTGAATGTCATCTTAAAGCAATTCAAGATTTAATATTATATTTAATGTTTCTATCCTACTTAAATGGAAATTGGGTTGCTATAATTTCTAAAATCTCTATTTTAATAAATAATTAATAATAATCAATAATATGTTTATTAGAAGTAGTTGGAGATGTGTGTGCAGAATATTTTCCAGTTGTAAATCAAATTGATATAATTTGATATTAGTAAATAATGAATAAATAATGAAAATATAAATAGTAGATTTAGATATAGCTATCTAATCAGTCCTGATTTGTATTTTTCAAGGATATATGTTGAAGTGGATTTTTGGTTTGTTATGTAGTAATAAATCTTGCATTGGTATTCTAAAAAGCTGAAACTTTTTAATAATGGCAATTTTGTTTTTGTATTAATCAAACCAATTTACAATTACAAATATTAATTTAGATAAAATTGTAAATGATTAATAATAATTATTAATGTATTTCTTTGAAAGGGTGATGTCAAAGTTGTGAGTGCAGAATATATGATAATTGTAAATCAAACTATAATCATTTTATCTAAATTAATATTTGAAATGGCTCTTTATTAATACAAAATCAAAAATCAAAAACAGAAGGTTTGTGCACAAAATCCCCATCTAGTGTCTACTCATTCAATATCCTCAGACTAGTTTCTGGCTTGTGGCCTTTGTCAGTGAGGAGTCTTGGATCCGAGAACACTGCATCTAGGTCTTAGGATCTAATACAACTCTCCAGCAGCCACCTTTTATCTCTACTTAATTACAAAACTATGAGTCTTAAATTAAAAACACAATAATGTTTTCAATCCAAGCTCATTAGCTTATATAGTCATATAGATCAGTATCTATACATTTTGGTGTCTTTGGTTTTTTAATAACCATAGCAGTTATAAGCAAGCATAAGAAATGGTGATCATGTGATGTTTATTTGCTTAAAATCAAAAATTACCACTGCTAAAATGTTGCAGTTTTTTTAAATATGAAAGCATGAGTTTTACTAAACAAATCAAAAATCAGATAAAAGTGATCTTTTATCCATTAAAAATGACAAGGAATATACAACAAAAAATGGAAGCTATTGACAATTTTCTTTAAATTATTTTTGGAGATCTAGCCTGAATTATCTCAATACTATATTTGGAGTGTTTGTTCCAGAAATAGCTTATATTTTTAAAATTATATATTTCATAAGCCATGAAATATTTACATAATTAATATTTAAAAAGATGCTATCAATAAGAAGTTTCAGATTTTTCAAGTGTCAATGCATGATTAATTATTATATAAGAAATCAAAGGTCAGTTAAAACTAATCATCTTTTATTTATTGATTAGTAAATAAGAATTTGGCTATTTTAAAATAAATAATGTAAAATCTACATAGCTTTTTTTGTAAACAAAAACTTGAGTAAGATATTTTCCCAGTAACCATGTGATGAGCCTTTATAGGGTCTTTACTGTTTTCTATATACATATGTGTACGAAAAGAAAAGGAAAATGGAAGTAAGAAATCACCTTTAAATTTATTAAATATAAAAATAAATTGCAAATAGAAATTAATAATTATATATAATTAATATTTTTTCTTTTAAAATTAAATTTATTACGTTAACTTTATTTGAATAAATAAATGATAATCCAATCAATTTCTAATTTCAAGTTTTAAGATTTTGTTTAGTTAAATAAATAGAATTTAAATCTCATCTAAAATATAATTAAATTAAAATCATGCAATTTCTCTAAATTTTTAAAATTTAAATTCTGACTGTTTATTAGTTCTGCTTTTTATATCATAAACGTCTTAGTATCTTTAGTAGCTAAAGTCTTATGATTTATGAACTTGAGAATTTTTTTAAATAATTCAATGAAAATATCAGAATAGAAATCAATTTTTAACAAGTTAGAAGGAATAATAAAAGAAAAACATATGATTTAAAAAGTGAGCAATAACTTAATAAATGAGCTAAAAGGATGAAACAATCTTTATATAAAAAAAGCTGGCTAATTCCAGGTGATGACGAATTGAGTATTTTTTTTATTCTTGTTTTACTATTAATTAATAATAATAAATAAGCATTTGCCATGTAATATTGGAAATTTATCAGGATTAGTTATGACAGAATAAGACTGAAAAAATTCTAAGCCTATTGAAAAAAAATCATGTTTACTCAGCAAGATTTAGTTGCAGATATGATAAAAAAAGGGGGGATATTGTTGCATAGGGAGTCTTTTTCAGTACTATCATCATTTTCAAGTATTATCAATCCCCTTCAATATCAAGGATCTTCAAAGTTTAATTCAAGTCCTTTATATCCTAGCTTCTTCTCTTGCATCATCTAACTTTTTTATTTCATCCATTTATATTATATGGTGATTGTTTTAAATATTTAAAATCTCTTAAAATCAAGTTTAAGAGTTCAATGATCTATTTATTATTACATATCTTAACAATATGTGTAGGCTGACTTCATTTCAGCCTCATATCTTTATAATTATGTTAATAATACCAAATCATTTTTTCCTATTTATTTTGCTTTTGGCTTTTTCTTATAACTACAACAAACATCTTTCCATAGATGTTGTGTGGTCTAAAATCTTTGCATTGCTCTCCCATTAAGCATTCAGTACACACCTATTAAAATTATTTTCCATATACATTGGCATATTTTCATTGCATATTTTCATTTATCTATAAAGAACATGACATTCATTTTTAAACCTATAGTTAATTTTATATATATTTTTTCTATATTAATAATCTTGCCAAGATATTTACAGTAGCTAACTTCCTTTACTTCATAATATGTGTATTTGTGACAATGCATTGAGCATTATTTTAATCATGATCGACAATTATTTTAATCTAATATAATAATAAATCGTGCTTTCACACTTCCAATGTAAAGCTATTTGTTGTTATAGCTTTAAGTTGGAAGTGTGAAAGCATGATTTATTATTACATTGGACAAACGTAAAGTATAAATATACAGGTTATTACTTAATTTCTTTAATCCTACATTATTATTTTTTTATTTTGATGGCACTTGTAATATTATCTGAAGTTCTGAAATATTATTTTCAAAAACGATTTCATATGCAAAATCTAAATGATTTAAGCACAATCCCTTTTATTTTTATTTTCTTGCCTTTTTATTTTAATGTACAAAAAACTTCAATCCAATTTGTGATAAAAAGTGTCAGTGTGTAATCTATTCATTGTTGTTATATTTTGATAAATATTTTTCAAAATTTGATAATATTTTGGATTTATATCTTCATATTTCAAATGTTATTAAAGCTTTGGAACATCGAGCTAAATAATAACTATGGGAAAATATTATAAAACCAAATGACATTTCATAATCTATAAACCCAATACATAATATTAACTCTTGCTATTAACTGAAAGGAGACCCTTTGATTCCTCTTGGAGGCCTTAAAAGAACCAAGCAGGGCAAATTCCTAATGTCCACTCCATACGTTCTTGTCGTTGCAGCTGTTATTACTATGTGATTATTCATATAGTATAGGAACATGGATGGGCTGCTCACCAACACACATTAGCCAGCATGGTGAGTTTATTGGCTTTTTACCTCTGAGTTTAAGATCAAGAAACACCATGGACTTTCTTTTCAGTGCCTGATAAGGCAGAATGAATGTTTGTGTAAATGATAAATATTTTACCAATACATATATACAATTATGATGGACAAAAATAAAGCATGGCCCTTATTCCCAGGAGGCTGTAAAGTCACGAACCAAGGCAGCGGTTGGTGGCCGAAGGTGGAGGGGGCTAAGAATCCCCTGATTGTGGACCCAGGCTGCCATTTGATGATGACTTTTTATTTAGGTACTTACAACTGCAGATCACTTTCAAGTGAAGGAAGATTGCAAAAATTAGAAGAAGAACTCTCTTATATTAAATGGGACATTATTGGACTTTGTGAAGTTAGAAGAGAAGGTGAAAAGACAATTGATTTAAAAAGTGGACATATACTCTATTATAAAGTCACAAATATTGGAAATACAAGTGGAGTAGGATTCATTATAAATAAAAAGTGGAAGAACAATATTGTGGAGATTGATGGTGTATTGGACAGAGTGGCAAGATTAATTATACAACTTAATAGCAGATACCAAATGCAGATAATTCAGGTTTATGCCCCAACAAGTTCTCATAGTGATGAAGTAGTAGAAGATTTTTATATGGATGTACAAAAGGCTTTTGATCAGAGTAAACACCATTTTAAAATTGTTATGGGAGACTTTAATGCTAGAATTGGTAAAAAAAAAAAAAAAAGAAAGATGAAAGTGCTGTGGGTAATTTTGGTTATGGTAATAGAAATGAGAGAGGACATAGACTTGTGGAGTTTGCAGAAAAAGAAAAACTTTATATTATGAATTCTTTTTTTGAAAAAAATGTTAAAAGAAAATGGACATGGAAGCATCCAAATGAAGGTACAGCAGAATTGGATTATATTTTGACTAACAGGAAATACATATTTCAAGATTGTAATGTTCTTAATAAATTTAACACAGGAAGTGATCATCTATTAGTAAGGTATAAGATACGTGTTAATGTAAAACTAGAAAGACAAAAATTATTAAGGAAAACAATATTTACGGTTGATATTCCTAATATTCAGAAACATTCTAATGAATTTAATTAAGAACTTACAAATCAGTTTCAAGTATTAGTAGATTTTGAACATGATTCAGATTTGAATGAAATTAATATGAAAATAACTGATACACTTTTAAAAATGGCAACAAAGAGCGCTGGTAGAAAAACAGCAATTGACTAATACAATTTCTACTGAGACTAGAGAATTTATGAAGAAAAGAAGGAATATGAAGATATACAAAAATGATGCATTAAAAAAAATTGAATATCTCGAATTTTGTAAAATCGTGCGGAAAAGAGTTGAAAATGATATAAGAAAGTTTAACTATGAACTAGCAAGGTAAGCTGTAAAAGAAAATAAAAGACTTAAGAATGTAAAACAACATTTTGATATTGGTAGGAAATTTATATCTGCAATAAGAAAAAAAGATGGAATTATTACTAAAAAAAGAGATAACATCATGAAATTGGTAGAAGATTTTTATCAAAAATTATATAGTAATAAAGAACAAGTACCTCCTATATCTATTACATCTTCCGAATTGCCCAGAATTTTAAATGAAGAAGTGAGACATGCAATTAAATGTATGAAGAAAGGAAAGGCTCCAGGTCATGATGGAATTATAATTGATATATTAAAAGAAGCAGGTGAAAAAATAGAAAATAATTTAGCAAAGTTACATACTAAATGTCTAAATGATAAAGATGTACCGGATGATTGGAAGAAGGCAGTAATAATATTAATATTTAAAAAAGGTGATAAAGAAGATATTAGAAATTACACACCTATCAGCCTTTTATCAGTTTTATATAAAATTTTTACCAAGATAATTACAACTCATCTACAGAGAACTTTGGATTTCCACCAACCAAGAGAACAAGCTGGATTTAAAGTGGTTTTAGTACAGGAGATCATATCCAGGTATTGAGAGAAGTTATAGAAAGGACAAGGCATTTGATTCTATAAACATTTTTTCAGTGATTAAAGCATTGGATCATCAAGGTATAGATCCAGGATATTGTCATATTTTAAAGAATATTTATAAAAATGCAACAGCAACAATTAGATTACATAATGACACTGAGAAAGTCAACATTGAAAAAGGTGTAAGACAAGGTGATTCCATATCTCCAAAACTTTTTACAGCAGTGCTGCAAGAAGTATTTTGTGGATTAAAATGGAAAACTAAAGGAGTAAAAGTAAATGGAGATTATTGAAGTCATTTAGATTTCACAGATGAGGTAGTTGTTTTTGCAAATAATGTTTCAGATCTGCAGGAAATGTTGCAGGAATTATCAGATGAAAGTAGGAAAGTAGGACTAAAGATAAATGTTAAAAAGACTAAAGTAATGTTTAATCGATTTGCTCAAAATATGAAAATAAAGATTGATTATGATAAATTAGAAGAAATTAACAGTTACAAATACCTTGGTCAAATTATTAATACAGATGGAAACATAATGATGAAAATTAATCATAGAATTAAACTTGGTTGGAGTACTTTTGGTAGAAATAACTTGATACTAAAAGGAAATATGCCTATGTGTTTGAAAAGAAAGATTTTTAACAAATGTGTTTTACCAGTTCTTACTTATGAATCTGAGACTTGGACACTTAATAGAAGAGCAATTCAGAGACTTCAGACCACTTAGAGAAGTATGGAGAGATGTATGTTGGTAACAAGAAGAGATTGTAAATACAATGTATGGGTAAGAAAATAAACAGGTGTTACTGACCTCATTGAAAAAATTAAAAGATTGAAGTGGAGTTGGGCTAGACATATTGTTAGAAAATATGATAATAGATGGACAATTGAAATTTTAAACTGATTCCAAAAGATTGTAAAAGACCCATGAAGAGACCACATGTGAGATGGATAGATGAAATAAGAAAGTGTGCAGGGGTGATGTGGAAAAGAGAAGCTATATATCAGAGAAGATGGATTAAACTTGGGAGACCTTCATCCTGCAGTGGATTGATAATGGTTGATAATGATGATGATGATGATGATAGGTCCTTTTAGTAAATTCTTTTAATTTTTGGATGTTCTTTACTTGTGATAAAACAACTTTTAAATCCAACTTGTTCCTTTTTTTACTATAAATCCAAAATATGCTGTAAATGAGCTTTAATTATTTTAATAGTAATCTGATCTTATTTAAAACTGATGACTAAGAGATATACAGTTTCCACTGATTTTGTTTTTGCCTTTCTTAAATGTCAATGTCATTATTGCATTTTTCCATTTACTTTTATTATTTAAAATTACAAAAAAAAAGTCAGATATCACATGACTTAATTTAATAAGCTCATGTTTACAAATGTTATATATAGAGCTCACAAAACCAACTCTTAACATTAGTTATACATTAGGTAAAGTGATGGGCTTGTCCTAGTATTTTTAATCTAATGATTGAATATCCTAGAATCTCGATGAGGATGCCAGTAGCACAAACCGATCTGAGGTTGGGGGTTTTCTACAAAGCTTGTTAAGAGTTTGTTTTGCGAGTTCTATATATAACTTTTATTTTTTATATATTTTGTATCCAGCTTTTCCAATAATTTTTTTATTTCTTCAAATATTTCCTTTAAGATACTGAAAATACTTTCCTTAATTGCTAAAACATTTTCACTCTTGTAGATTTTATTGAATATCTCACCTTTTCATTTTAATATCTTGGCATTTCGCAAGATGATACAATGTAAATGCCACTATCTTTTCTATTTCTTTATTACTATAGAGCTGTTTTCATAATATTACTCTCTTTCAATACATTTTATATTATTTCTTTTCTTCATATACTGCCACGACTCAGTTGTACATCTATTAGTGATTAATTGCTTTTATTATGCCAGCTAAATGTAAGTCAATTATTAGTATTATATCAATATTTTATTCACTTCATTCAAGAGATACATTACTAAACCTATTAACATTTTAAAATGATTTTCAAATTTAATATTAAATTCATTGCAGTATTTTTGAAGGATAAGGATATTAACTGTCAATACTGTTTTTTAAATAAATTTTTGTCACTCATGTTTAGTATTAACACTTACACAACATCTCATTGATTGATTTTCATTTCCAACATTGAATCTTGTAATTACATTACAATCTTTGGACCACATATTTTTGTTGCTAAAATTATAATATAAATCTTCTATTAAAACATCCATGCCCATTTCTGCTATACTTTTTTAAAAAAATAAGGATTCATAATATATCACATGATCACCATCTTTTATACTAGCACATAATTGTTATTAAACAAGACAAAACTCTCTATACAGTAGTGCCACCCTGTACCAACCAAAGTAATCAATGGATGCCAGAAGGTTTGTGCATAAAATTCCCATCTTGTGCCTACTCATCCAATATCCCCAGACTAATTTCTGGCTCCTCACTGATGAAGGCAACAAGCTAGAAACGAGTCTGGGAATATTGGATGAGTAGGCACTAGATAGGGATTTTATGCACAAACCTTCTGGCATCCATTGATTACTCTGGTTGGCACAGGATGGCACTACTGTATGGAGAGTTGTTTTAAAATATATTTATTAAACATAGTAATATAGTAATATACAGTTAAACTTTATAAAAATTTACATAGTATTCAGAATGAAACTTGAAAAAGTCAATGTAGAGAAAAGGGTATCTTAATAAGATTAAGAGGAAAATAAAACTTTCACCCAAGTATCATCATGTAGACTCACAGGCAAAAGCAGAGAGTCTCGCTGCTTGACTTGACCAAGAAGCTTAATAAAGACACTTAGAGCCGAGTCCTGGGAATGACCAAAGATGAGCCTGCAATGTGTCAACCATAAAGAAAATGTTATAAAGATAGATAATCTTATTGCTGCAAACGATCCCTTCTTAAGAGTGTTAGAAACAGAAAGAGTATCCCTAAGATCCAGAGAGACATTCGCAACAATAAAGTCCCTAATCGACTTAAGAGCAGGACAGATACAGAAAATATGGAGAATTGTCTCATCATATAATCTACACAACTGACACTGAGACGAAATCCTAATGAAGCCTCTGCTGGTCACTAAAAAATAACTGTATGGAGAGTTTTGCCTTGTTTAATTCATAATATACAGATTTTCATTTCCATAAAGTTCTACAACTCTATTTTCATTCTCATTTTTCTTTCCACACCTAAATTCAGCATAACCCTTTATCTACCTTTTTTTTTTTTCAATTTTTATCATGAAAATAGCCCCATGATAGTTTTAAAATGGTGTTTATTCTGATGAAAAACACTTTATACATTTAAATAAAAAACACTTATTTCATAAAAATGAAACTTGTATTACCTGCATTTTATCTTACATCAAATTGAATAACTAATCTTAATACTTTATCTGATATACCTTAATTTTCTACAATAAATCTCATTAACTTTGTATTTTCAATATTTGTAACTTAAGTAAAATACTTTGTCACTTCATCTTTTCCTTTAATTTTTTAATGTTTGATAATGTCCCATTTGATATTAGATAATTTTTCATCCAATTCATGTTAATCTTCCTTCATCTAGAAATAATCTCCATTTGTGTGTAGCTAAATATAAGATCATTATTGAATGACAACTAAAATCTATCTAGGTATTTTTAACAACCTCTGACCTGTCATGGCTATTAAATTTATAGCCCCTGAAATATGAGGGCTTTAATGTAAATTTTTCTGCCATGATTGAATAAAAAGAAATAATTAATTTTACATCCATTTACACATTTATTCTGTCTTTAAAAATATTCATTTGATGTCTCAGTAAAAATATAGTAGTCATCTGGAAATATAAATCATAAACTTTTATTGGTCTAGAGAAAAATCCTTTAAGTTAATGAAATTGGATGATATGTGTTGGTGATAAATACTCCCATGTTCATTTTTTGCAATCAATAATTTTAAAGTAATAAACAACTGCAAAGGCAAGAATTTATGGAGTGGATAGCAGGAATTTATCATGTTTGATCATTATTAAGTCTTCAGAGAAGAATAGCTCATGTAGTTTAGTATAAAGGCCTATGTTCTTGCAAATTGGTTTCATGGAATATATTATAAATAAAAATTAAGAGAACTATATTGTAGAGATTAATGGTATATCATATAGAAGAGTAAGAGTTGTTATTTATCTACTAAAAATATAAAAAGCATATAACCTCATACTAATTTACAATATGTTTATATATTAACCATCAAAAAAAGTTTTTGTATGCATAAAGAATGGTGATCACGTGATGTTTGATGATTCAATACCAATCCTTGTCCAATAGGATTACGGTGACTGTTCTTATTAAAGATCCAGACACCAAAAAGTATGGATGCTGAACTGAATTCAGATCTATACAACTATACAAGCCAATAAGCTTAGCTTGAAAATATTATTATTGTGTTTTTGTTTTGGATTCAAAGCTTTATAGTTAGTTAAAAAAAAGTAAAAGATGGCTGCTGGAGAGTTGCATTAAATCCTAAGATCTAAGTGCAGTGCTCTTAGATCCAAGGCTCCTCATTGATGGAAGCCACCAACTAGAAACTAGTCTGGAGGTATTGGATGAGTAGACAATAGATAGGGATTTTATCCACAAACCTTCTTGCATCCATTGATTATTTTGGCTTACACTGAATGGCACTACTGTATGGAAAATTTTGCCTCTGTGAAGTTTATATATTGCTACATAATATGGTTGTCTATTTTATAGATGTAAAGAGTGTCATTAAACAAATAAAAAGTGTATGAGAGTTGTCATGAGAGGTATTAATGCTGAAATTAAGGGCATTAAAAAAACTGAATAGACTTTTCTATAGATGTAGAGAGTGCTATTAAACACACTCAAAATCTTTTGAGGTTTGTCATGGAAAATATTAATGCTGCAATAATTAAGCAATATATCAACAAAAGGGGAATAAAATGAATATAAATACAGAAATGAGGTAAAACAGTCTTTTTAGATGTGTAGAAGAATGATTATTTTTTAAAAAATATCAGGAAATGTATATAAAAGCTTCCAACAAAAGTACAGTAGATTAGGTTTTATTATGAATAAATAAAAAGACATTTTTTTCAAGATTCTAATGTTCTTAAAACAGGCAAAACTCTCCATACAGTAGAGTCACTCAGTGCCAGCCAGAGTAATCAATGGATGCCAGTTATGTGGATAACAGTTATGTGCAAGCATAAGAAATGGGGATTGTGTGATTCTAATGTTCTCAACAGATTTAGTAAAACGACTAATAATAGAATATTTTAATGTAAGATGAGTGTTAGTTTAGATAAAGAGTAATAAAATACATCAATAAATACAATTATAATCACCAGTTTTATCATCCAAAAATAAAAACTCATGATGAAGCACTATATTTGCTGCTCCATGATCTTCACCTACAACTTTGTTCCAAACTGGGTGAATATTAGAATATTTTTAGACAATAAACAAGCTTAACATTTTTCTTTTAGGCAGCAAGACAATAGTCAACATAGATTGTAATCCAAAAATGTTTTATTCAGTATCTAATGACTATGATTTACTGGTTAGATGTACCAATGTAATAGAAATTGAAAATAGAGTATTGATGTGCTAACAGTAAAAACAAAATATGTTTTGTGATACAATAATTCATTAGTTCAGATAAGAGGGTGCCATTGTCTTCAGATATTGATTTTTGTTTTTTATATTTGAAAGATTTTAATAATATTAGTATAAAGATAGTAGATACCAACTAACAACAAATAAAACCACAAAAAGACAAAAGTGGGATTTATTTTTTATTAAAACAAAACAATATATTATAGAAAATAATAAATATAAAATAAGTAAAAAACTATTTATTTAAAAATAACAGAATATGCAAAATTCAGTAAAATGTTATATAAATATTAATGATGACATAAAAATTTTAGCTTTTATATTTAAGGTTGTTTGACTGCATTCTGTGCACTGTGTTACTTTGTGATTATATAGTGTCTCTACATTTTTTTTTTGCTTTTTCGAATTACTTCATACAGCCAGTTCATGGTGAATACTAGACATATCAGTTGCCTTCAATAGTGATTCCTGTTAAAATGGTAGCAAGAAGAAATAGTCTTTAAACTATCACAAAACACTTTTTCCTGAGTCCGGGTCACACTTAGGCAAATGGGTTCCTTTCTCTAATAATCAGAGACAAAGTAATTATCCATTGATCAAATTGGTGTTATGATGAAGATTTATTATATTTTAGAGACATGCATTTAAATATATGTCGTAATCACTGAGTCTCACACTGAATCTTATCCTTTTGTTTTATAATTATGCCTATTGATATATGATCTGTGTGTTGCTATGCAAATCTATGGTTAAAGATTTCTTGGGATTATATATATATTTTAGTATAAATGAGGCAATGTTCAATTCAGTCCCCAGTTCATTTAGTTAATTTAAACATGTTAATTTTACCATGTTCTCACACCATAGATCAATTTCTGCACTTCCTCTCTACCTATTATCCCCATGTTTAATAATGCATATCAAATGTTTTGCTTTTTTTCATTTCAAAAATCTACATATGATTGAATCATATATACATATGTGGGTACTTTCTTGTTATTGTAAATAATTCCATTAAATGAAATATAAATAACCTTATGCTAACAATAAACTATAATTCATAATAATAACCAAGTTGTAGATGTTCTTTAGTTTATGTGTAAACCTGATCATTACATGATAGTATTCCTAAGAGTTTTGTCTCTAGCTAACCACTGGGCTGCATTAGAAAATTAACACTTGTGAGGTTAAGGGAGTGAGTTGCTTAGGATCTAAAGGGGTAGATAAAGTTTGAACCATCTTTACCTATGTCTCTGAGCTAGGTTCAAGCAACTATATTTTCTGAGCATTGCACAAAACAATGCAGAATCCACAGAGTAGAAACATACATTGCTAAACAGCCATAGGATGTTCAATGGGGCTTCATGCCGCCTAGTCCTTAGCAAAAAAATAAACTGTCCTTGCCTGGAATCAACACCTGAAACAAATGCCTAGGTTGTTAATAGATGCTGTTGCATACTCTTTCTGTCTCTCCCATTGTGCAGCAGAAACTGAAGCCACTGATGTAGAATCAATAAGCCAAACAGTTGGAATAAAAACCAATGGAAAATACACGCAAATAAAAATCTGAGTAAATATACTTTTAAATAACAGTCTAGACACTTTATTTTAAATGAAGTTAAACAAAGAACTATCATATTTTCAGCCTGAAAATAATTATTTATATTTTTTATATAAAATTTAATATGTGATATTCTGTTAAATATATATATATATATGTGTGTGTGTGTGTGAAATAAATAATGTTTTCTTAATTGTCATTTGGTTGACTCTCTCTTTCTCTTGTCATTGCATCACCATTAATTTAAGAGTATAGTTATCTTTATGTGTTAAATAAATGTGCTGGACCCCTGATACAGAATATGAGCAAGCTTGGGATATTTCAAGCGCTATATTTGTGGTCTGTTGTACGAGTATGCCAGCTATATATAATGTATATGATCAGTTGGTGCCTGAGTTGTATACTGAAAACAAATAATGTAAGCAGTCGATGATTGTTATGATCTAGAAACATGATCATAGGTTAGCTTTGATCTGGCCATAGATACTGTTGATGATTAATCTGTCAATGGTATTTTACTCATCTACTTGAAGGACCAGTCTGTCACTACAGTCATAAAGTTGCCAAAAGTTAGTCACGAAATTTTAAAAGTTGTAATAAACATGCAACTTCGATGGACCTGGTTCAATATATATACTGATAGCAAATTACTCAGTTTGATAAGTGTCAAATGTACTGTCCTCACAACTTTGGACAAATCATTTAATGATAGTACATGAATATTTTTATTAATCTTTCATTAGACTAGAGATTATCGAAAAATGAATAATATTTCTGTAGTGTAATTTTTACTACCTCATTCTCATGCCAGGTGGATTTGTGTGATTTTGGTCTGGGCCCACTAGTCAGGGCTGATTCAACATGAAATGTGTATCTTGGGGATGATAGATTATTTGCACGTCTTTGGTCATATGTTTATAATAATATCTCTCCACAAAGTTTTAACAGTGAATAGAAACCAGTCCCTATCTTATGTGAGGGTGGTGTAGTGAAAATTACACTTCAGAAATATCATTCATCATCCGATTAATATCTAGTCTAATGAAAGACTAATAAAATGTTTCATTAATTAAAAACTCCAAATAAATATCTGTGTTGTTTTATTCTGAAATATATAATCATACATATAAGTATAGAAATGATTACTGAGTACATTCTTTATTAATTGGTAAACTTAGAGAAGTCGCAGCAAAAATTCAGTATATTTGAGACTCAAGTTTGTCTTCATAAGATTAAATATCATCATAATTAGCAGAGAGTCAATTACAACTATACAATTAAAAGAAAAGCAACAATGAACACTCGCAGTGTTTTTAATCTACAAAATAGAGAAATAAGAAATTTTGACGATTACTTTTACTTACTTTCTAAACATTTAAGTAAAAATATTTTATTTTAAGCAAATAATTTAATAATAATAATAGTATTTTTTAAAAATTCCGTAAGATCAAATTAATATCAATATCTTTTACTCAATTAATAACATTAAGATATCGCAGATACAATCTAAACAAAGCAATTTAATGGTATTTTTTTTATTTAATCGTAAAATTTAATACCGTTATTTATTTTCTTACTGACATTAAAAAAAAAAAAAAACCAGTTAATTTATATTTATGCTCGAACATTAAATTACTTTCATTTTGCATTTAAAATGTTATATAAAATTAATAGATGTTAAAAGCATAAGTTTTTTTTTTAAAAAAGCTTTGCTAGAAATTCATTTTAAAATTAATACTTTTTTATCACCCATATTTTATAAATGATGTAATCTTTATTAACATTGATTATTTCTTTTTTTGACACTTTCATTCCATCCTTCTTTCTCTTATATTTCAAATGGCGCTCCCCCTCTATTTAACTCTTTTTTTTCTTTCGAGTAAGTGATGTAAATGTGAAAAATGATTTGTTAACATCTCGAGGAACTCTTCTGGAAGAATAGGTCACTAAGATAACGTGAATCTAAGATTGATCAAGTAAAGAATGAATGTGCATTTATTTCACAAGCTTTTGCACAAATCAGTTCTCATTTTGCAAGTTAAAAAGATCAATCATACAAAACCAATTTGATTTTCTATGGTAATCCATATAAAATATTAGAATCATGGGAATTTTAAATTTCAAAAAAAAAAGGGGGGGGAAGGGGAGGAGAGCTGAATTTTGTAATGATACATTAAGAGTTAGTAAGGCTAAAAGATCAAAGGTCAACAGAAGGCATATAAAACTTTTTTTTTTCTAAATAAAAAAAAAGAAAAACGCTTGCTTTCTTATTTATATATTATTTTTTCCTATCTCTATCCTATTATGTACTATACTATACATGTTGATATTTTATAAAAATTCACATACAGATTACAGGATAATTTTCACTATACCACTCTCACGCAAAGTAGGGATTGTTTTTCATCTGCTTTTAACACCTTTTGAAGGGATGTAATCATAAACATATCACAAAGACATGTGAAAAAGATCTGTCGTTGGTCATATTTTTAGAATTACATTCCCCTACAAGGTGTTAAAAGCGAATAGAAGCCAATTCCTACCTTGCGTAAGAGTGATGTAGTGAAAATAACACTAATGGAAATATTATTCATTATTGGATAATCTCTAGTCTAATAAAATGATTAATAACAATTATTAATTGTATATTAAAAGTCTTGCAAAGTTCTTCATACTATTTTTAATTGAAGGTACTTGATTTCTAATCAATTATACTATTTTTAATTGAAGGTACTTGATTTCTAATCAATATTACTCTTATTTTATGTAATACATATTTTGTTCATATGAATTTAATAATTTTTAAATTATTTCCGTAATAAAAAGAACAGAATAACGATATTTTAAGTATGTTAAAAAATAAACATATGTTTTTGTAAATATAAATTAATGTTTGACAATTTAGAATATTTCAAATATAACTAAGATATTAAAAACTTAATTTCCATTTTTAAATCTTCATTGCATCAAATTAAAAGTATATTGACTAAAAAGTGAAACACGAGTTGTTCTCCAATTTATTTATTTTTTTTAATTTAAAGTAGCAACAATAGAATGCATTTTTAAATATCTAATTAATAAATTGTCACTTTGTAGCCAATTTTTTTTTACTATTAAATTAATTTTATAAATAATGAAAGTTCAATCCAACATTTTGTCAGAGATTAGATAATAAAATTATAATATAGGAAAATAAAGAAAAGCCATAACAGTTATTTAAAAAAAAAACAATTTAATGCTTATTACTGACTGTTAAAATATTTGTAAACTATTATTCAGACATTATAATACAAAATGTGTCCTTAAATATATATTATACTTTAATACAAATAAAATGTCCATTACTATAGAAATAACAATAAAAATAATAAATATAATAGAAATTCGCTATTATATACAGTCTTTCAATCCACAGAAGTACTTTCGATTAATTCCTTAACCCTCCTCAATTGCCATTAAATTCAAAATGCATAACAGATGAAATGTCATCAACTCAAATCCCAGGAATCTTGTATTTTAATGTTTGCAGCTTGTCTATTAATTATATTCATTTTATTTCTATTTATTAAAATTGCCTCCTTAATTTTTTTTTATTATGGTTTCTCTCTTTATGAAGAATCTTAATACTTTTAATATCAAACTTAAATTTAAATTTGCATGTCGTTTTATGGTCCAATAAACTGAAGCAGTCATTAAATCACTATTATTTTTAATTTTCACATGCTTGCATAACAATTCATGCTCCTTTAATATGTCCAATTTTTAGCAAATAAATTTGCGTTGTTTTCTTAGGTAAAAATTTTGCGAATTTTTTTTTTTTTTTTTTATGGCTTTAAAATTCACGCGTATTTATTTTCTAACATTTTAGTTACAAAAAAATTGAAGGATGGTGAGAAAAGTTGCAAAACTGTATTACAAAGAAATTAAAACCATGGTTTGACAAGTAGACATTGTTTATTTGGTGATTATGAACTTTACCCAGTATATTTCACGGAATATTATGATTGTCAAGAAAATTTTATGATGATCTAAAAACTTGACTTTTTGGAAAGTTTATGATTATATTTGTATCGTAATTGTGTAATAATTATTAAAAATGAAAAAAAAAATATTATTACATATTTATTTTTTACATCTTCTGAATATTGATACTATAAAGATTACAGTTGCAGGAAAACACAGCTTTTTAGAAATGACATCACTCAGCAGATTGTTATAATATTCAGTGATATTGTAAAAAATATTTAAAAAATCATTAAAGTTTTTAAAGTAAACATGAAACAAAAAAGATTTCATTCATTTTGCAAATTGAATCAGCTTTTACCTGAAATTTGATGACATAACTGTATTTTGTTTTCACTAAAATATAATTTTTAAAATTATTCTGGAAATCAAATGTGATTTTTTAAAATTTATTTAATTTCTAAACCAAAATATCTATTGAATGAGATGGAAATTTATTATATTCTGAAAAATAATAATGATTTAATATCAAACTAAAAGCTGAAAGATTAAATCAAGTGAGAATAAAGAAATCTGTCAGAATACAGAATAGTTAATTATTTTTCAATATTGAACCTTGATTTACTTATATATGATAAAATACATCCACAAAAAAGATAAACATCATTACTTTTCTGCTTGCCAGGTATTATGTTTTTTTAGAATTATTCATCTACTTATTCACATTATTTGTATAACAAAATGAAACATTGAACAGATTATATATATATATATTATAATGGTCAACAGAACCTCCCCAAATTAATCTGTCATACCAGGGCCCCACCAGGCCATTTGAAGCTGGGAAATTTATACAGTAAGTAGATACGCATGGGAGAGGTTACTCTTTTATCGAACTGAGAAATGTTTATTACTTTAATACTGACATACTTATGTTTGATAACTGAACTCGTTAACAAAGTAAACTTCTAGAACCATTGAGACTGACTAAAAACACTATAAAAGAGTATATTCATAACATAAAACCACATTAAAACAAAGAACTACAGAGATAAGGCTATGTTTTTCTGAAATGAATTATACAGTGAAAAACAAGCAGTACAGAGCATAATAAAATAGTGATCTACAAATATGTCATTTGGCCAAATTAATTTTCATTTAAAATTTTCATTGCAACTAGAAGTTGTCTCAGTATTATCATAACATTTCTAGTAACCTAAGAGACATTTAGAATTGAGAAACATAGTTGTTGAAATTCTGTCATTTGGATTCTATATTGGGGATATTCTACTAATCCAGTTTTTATCTAATTATAATATTTAAACATTTCTTAAGACTAAGTCCATTCGATAGCACAGATACTTCTTCCAAAGATGCAGCTCTGTGAATATATGACATTTTATAATTTTGTTATATTATTTAATTGTTATTCATAGATAAATATGAAAGTTTGTTGATTTGTTACTTTATAAGCCGAGAATTATTGCCCCAATCTTAATAAATCTTGCATAAGCTTGTTTTTTTTTTGTTTTGGAGAATTACATAGTATGTCAATTTTTTTTATGTAACACATTTTATAAACATCAGTAATTTGCATTATTTGCATTTTCGCATGGTTTCAGTAAAATGCAAAATGAGAACAACATTGATTAAAATATTATAGACATAGAAAATTTTTTTAAATGGGTACAAAATATATTATGGTCTGCTTATTGAAATACATACTACAGAAATGGAGGGAATTATAGTTTTGGTAAAGTGACATAAAATTTAATTTTGTATATATATTTTTAATTAATTAAATTTTGTTTGTATTGCATACTTAAATTTGTCACTATAGGGAAGTGTGAAGAAAAGATGATAAAATTTCATAGCCATTTTTAAAACTTAATTTATCATGGAAGAATTATATTTAAATTAAAATTTTAATAGTAAAGTGATTGTAAAAAGTTATATTTTGGTGATATTGATAACATGTCTTATTATTTCATGTAAATAATACTTAAATATGTAAGTCATAGGAACAGTGACATATTACATTATATTCTTTTGTTCATCAACTGAGCATAGCGAACTAGTAAGTATATAATTTGACAAGACTACTGAAATAATAACTAAAATTTAAATGTAATTAGATATTCATTGTTTAACAGGCAAGAATATATATGATTTTTTTTTTAAAAAAAAAAACTGATTTTAAGTGATGGAAAATAGTAGAAATAGTTAAACGAATTGTATTACATTTGTACATAAATTTTACCTTTAAAAAATTGTTAGTCTATTTTTTTTTGTAATTTATTGTTACTTCTATTATCTTCATTTAGTATTCATTATTTACAATATTTGAAATCAATCAAACTTTACTCCTCAAAGTATAATGTTATGAATAAAATTTAATACTTTCTATATAACTCACTCATCTAAATAAAAATAGATATATTTAAGGAATAGTTCATATATTCATTTTTAATGCAATCATTTTCAGTAAAGTTATAAGTAGTCTTATTTTGGTATGTATAATAAAAGAGAATATTTCTTATTAAAGAAAATACCTGTTTAAAAAGAATGAATTGTAAGTCCAATCTCATTTTATTCTCTTTTTCAATCATTACTAAATATTTATCAAAATTTATAATTTATCTTAATCACAAATGTGTAAAGAATGCATTCTTATATACCTTTTTAAATGCATGTATTTGATTAGTTATATTCTTTGCTGAAAGAAACTTAAAAATACAGTCAAATGTCATTTACATGTATAATACATAACTTATAAATGAAGGCAATTCAATATTTTCAGAACATCAAAAAGCATTTAATCATAAATTTAAACCTTTTAGCACTGAAATTGTTTGCAAAGAAAGAAATGACAACAAAAGAAAAGTAAAAGAAGCATATTTCATTGCAAACAATCCAATGTCATCAATCGAAAGAATGCCTGTTTTACAATGTCAAAAAAAATGGACAGGATAATAATTTGCATTCATTACATTTAACACATCATAATGGCTATGAATATGGAGTAAACATACTCTGAAAGTGCTAAGCTAAATGTTATTCGTGAAAATTTTTATTAACTTCACCTATATATGTTTGTATTATATGTAACTTATAAATGTATAAATAATTTTTATGATGAATGAATTGTAATTTTATATTATACAAAATGCTATATATTATTATAAAAATTAATTGTTTGTGAAAATATTTCTTTTAATATCTTGCATACTGTATTTATTTTTAAATGACATAACTCTTAACTATATTTCATGTATTAAAAGAAAAAATAATTTTATCAGAATCTGATGATATATGGTTAGTAAGTAATTATTAGTTTTGCTATAGCTTTATTTTACTTTCCACAAATAATTTTTTTTCACCATGATAAATGTTGTGTTTGGTCTGGATTACAGACCCAACTTATAGAAAAATAATACAAACACCCAAGTTACAATTAATATATCTTTATTATGTCTACAAATATATATAAGAGAATATATGCAATACTGAATGTTATAGATTAATGTAAACTCTGGGCTCTGCATCTTGTGGTCCTACCACTTCCAGTTACACCTGATAGCTTGCCTCGTAGGTAGGTGGTATGACACTTCTGGCTGTACAAGACAGCTTGCTTCAAGTCAACAGTAGTCTTAGCAGCATCTGGTTTATCTCGGGACATGCCTAGCTGCATGGACAAATAGCATATTGCTATCATGGGAATGCTTGCTGCTGTTCAGGTTAGCAGAGCTTCCTTGGGAGAAGGGGTATTCTCTTTGTTGGTTAGACAGACATTCTCCCTCTGCAGGTAGGGAGAATGACTCTTCTGGCTGTACAAGACAGCTTGCCTCAAGATGTTCTTCCCTGATTCTCACAAAAGGCTGATTATTTATAACCAGATCCTTGACCTTACTGAAAACATTCAGATTCAGCAATCATCACTGCTTATTGGCCTGTACTAATTATTGTCTATGTGTTTAGCTGTACATTAGCCTATTGGCCAATAGAAAACATGCCTAATCCAATCAGATAAAGACAGTATCTAGAATAGTCCACTGGAAGGGAGGATTATAACATCCCTCCCCCTGGCTAAAAATTAGCCCTAGGGAATATTCATGCAGGTGTTTTGGAGGATGACCAATCTGCATCAGTGCTTCTTCTGGTCTGCTGCCATCTTCAGTTTGTTGGGCCTCCTTGCTTGCACTGCCATCCCTGGAGATTCACTCATTTGGCTGCAATGATGGCAATGATGTTGAAATCCATCTGCTGTTTCAACTACACAGTGGAGTTCTTTTTGCTGAACCACAACTCCTGGAATCCATTTAGCCAACTATATTAGCCATTTTTTATTTTTCTTTGTTATAATGTGAGAAAAATATTTATTTCATATTTATTATGAATAACCATTCGGTACTGTTATTTTTGACAGACTTTTTACTTCTCTAGGGCGAGCAGAATTATTAGAATGACCAATTTTGATTGGTTTATAAACCACCAATTGTGCATGCTATCAATTTCCTTAACCATCTTAGGGAACAAACTTTTTTTCAATATACCAAATCCGTTTTTTACTCAGGCTACAATGAGATATTTAATTATCCCCTTAAAATAAATATGACAAATGTCTATAATTGTGTATTTGCATATTTTACTTTTTTATTTTCCCGGAAATAAATGATTTTAACAATCACTGTTCAGTAAATACAATGAATGTTTGTTTATACTTGTGTATTTGTGTAGTTTACTTTTTTATTTTCGCAGCCACAGGGGAACAAAAATATAGCTGCATCCAACTCAGTTAATTTGGGCAGACATATGCATTTTTTCAGCAATGGGGAAAAATTCTTTAGTTGTACTGTGCCAAAAAACTGTTGGTTTGGAACAGTATTTATATATGATTGAATAATCACTGATTTGTAACTTAATGAGTGTCTATATAAGTGTGCACTTGCATATTTATTCTCCCATTTTTTTCCAGATGGGGGGAAAAATTATTTTGTCTCACTGTGCCAAATATCTGTTGATTTGGGCAGTATTTACACACCCATTTTTTTCAGCTGTGGCGAAATCTCCCACTTTTACCCAGCCATGGGGAAATTCTTTATCTGACTGTGCCAATAATCTGTTGATTTGGACAGTATTTATGCCCCCATTTTTTTTTCAGCCATAGGGAAAGCTCCCAGTTTTTCCCAGTGATGAGGAAATTGTTTGTCTGACTGTGCTAATAATCTGTTGATATGGACAGTGTTTATTCTCCCATTTTTTTCCAGCTGAGGTAAAAAAATTATTTGTCTCTCTGCACCAAAATATTTGTTGATTTGGGCAATGTTTACGCTCCCACTCTTTTTTCAGCTGTGGGGAAAAAATCTTTTGTCTTACTGCACCAATAATCTGTTGATTTGGGCAGTAGTTATGCTCCCTTTTTTTACAGTTGTGGGAAAGCTCCCATTTTTTTCCCAGCTATGGGGAAATTCTTTGTCTGACTGCACCAAAACTGTTGATTTGGGCAGTATTTATACTCCCATTTTTTTTACAATGCTTAATCCATCAGATAAAGATGGAATCTGGAATAGTCCACTTCTGTGGGAAGTGAGGACTATAACAATAACGATTGTAAATTCTTAATATATTTACATGATATAATTATCATTATTGCATAAATCCACCAAATAATTTAAAAAATATATTAATCTGTTTTTCTGTGTAATAATAACTTGTCTAATGTTGTCTATTCTGTTTATAATTTAATTTATTGTATATAATTAATGATTCTTTCTTTTTTAATTGTCTCTTAAAATAATATATATTTGATACATTAATTGCTTTAACAATCGCTAGTGCTATTACTATTACTTTTGAATCTAATTTCTTTATAACACAATAGTTCTTGGCAGACTATATCTAATTCTAATCATTACTGAAATGCTCATTTAAAATGATCATTTCAATATGTAATATGCTTAAAAGCCCATGTAAAAAGGTGAATAAAAATAGGTGTTATCATGTTCTAATCAACTTTTGGGGGCTACATATTACTCAAAATTGAGAGAGAAAAAACTAATTGCTAAAATAAATACCCACAATAATTTTTTTAATTCACTACTACATGATTGTGTTAATAATCAATGAATTTTACTAGCGTAGTGTTCGATTGTAATTGTATTTAGAAGGTGATGTGATGTGATGTGATGTATTTTGGTTTCTCCTTAAACGAAGTCAAGAATATCTTAGCAATTAAGCCCAGATAAACCTGTTAGCCACTTTATTTTCCATTCCCCACTCTAAGTCTTCCCATATTCTGCCCCAAACCTTCCCCACTAGCGCTATACATTAATGACGTTAAATACAAGAAAAATGTAAAAGAAAAGTCTATAGTTTGAAATAGTAATTTATTTAACAAAACAATATTAATTATTTATCAAATAAATTTCTCAATAAAAAAATAATAGAAAAAAAAGAGAAGCTTATCATTTATTTTTTGTGTAAAAATTATTTTATAATTTAAAGAATAAAACTCAAAAAATCGGAGAAATATTATTTATTAAAACAAACATGTATTTTGTTATAGCAGGCAGCGATTGGAAAAGAAATTTTATTTGTCCAAACAAAAATGTGAAAAAAAAGTAGAAAATGTAGTATGTTTGACAACATGAAAATATTTATTTACATAACAAACACGCAATTAATATAATTTCATAATACACAATGATTAAAAAATATGTACAAAAATGAAAATGTAAAGTAATTTATTTTGAAAATGAACCCAATGCCATGAATTCAAAATTAGAATCTAGTGGCAACCTTATTTAACTTTTAGTTATGTGCATTAACCAAATTTACATCATTCTATTTTAAGGATATATGTCTAAGTATATTTAATACAACGATATCAGAAAATAGTGAATGACGCAATATCAGGCTTAATCTCCTGAGTAATGTTTATCATTAAAAAGCACTAGATTGTACATATTAATCCATCAGCCACTTTTATTTCTATTATACTATTTAAGAAAAGCTATGAATGTTTCATTATATAGAATTAGTTGATTCACAGTTGTAAATAAAATTATAGACGTCAACCTAGTATAGGATTAACGTTGGAAGTAACAAGTAATACCTATTGATTATTCATGCATATATAGATAGCTTTATGATGAAATGAATTGATATGACTAAAACAGTTATTATATGTTGATTAGAAAATCTGTTTGTTTTAATATTTTATTTTAATATTTTTATTATCTTATTTCATTGGATATCTTTTATTTTGCCTTTATTCTATTTATTTTGATAATGTTTTTTAAAAACATACTGCTAATATATACATTTGAAGAAAGCAATATTAAAGAACATTGATTACAGATAATCATAATTAACAAAATAATAAGATTACTTAGAATTAAAACATTCACGCACTGTAAGCGAAAGAACTATGATAAATCCTTCGATCTTCAGCTCAGGCGTTTCTATTCCACAGTTGCATTAAACTATGCAAGATTTCTCTTTGTATTATGAGTAAAATGCTACTTTAAATTTAGAAGATGAATCAATTATAAAATGCACCAAGAATTAACATTTATGTTGTAGTATCTAATAATAAATATTACTTCACTGAATTAACTGTTAATATCTTTTCATTATTTATCTATAATTTTGTGTAAAATTTTCTTGTAAAAAAAAAATAACAAATAGAAATTATTTTAACCAAATTGTTTTAAATAAAATATTTAAATAATTTTTTACTTAACAATATATAATTCATTGATGAAGTGACATTAAATAAATAGTTAGAAGATCTGAATTTAAATGCCGCCATTAAATATTTTTCAAAGTCATGTCAGTTTTTATTTTAAAAAATCGAAATTCTTCTTATAAAATATGATTTTTCACTTGGAAAGACTCATTAGCTTCTTATTAAACTTGTTCTTGATTTAATATCTACTGTCTTTTATAGATTTTGAATATTTAAAATGAAACGGATAATATACAAGCGTTGCAAAGTATACTGCACTCCAAATATTGTAAAGTGTAATGGTATATAACGTATCTAATCATTTAAGTTTTAATTTAAAAGTCACCTTATGTTAAGCAATATATATAATAGATAAATATTTGTAGTATATGCACGGTGAAGCTCTGTTACATGAGTAATGCATATACTTGCATTTTTTTTATTCCGTGATTAGGCACAATTTGAGTTGCATTATTTTTCAAAACATTTTTCACCTAGCATTCAAATTTGAAAATCAAAATAAATTTTGCTGATAAAACTTGAATTGGGAATTATATAATAAAATAGATAGTGGAAAAGACTATTTAGATGAAAATTCCAACCGTTAATGAAGAGTTTCCATAATTATATCAGATTTATTTTAATTTTTAAAATGTTTACTCATTACATTTAACATCTTTTTATTCAGTTAGAGCAAGACAGATAGACAGGTAGACAGATTAATAGATAGATGTTTGGATGATGGATAAACGATGAATTGTTTGTTGAATATATAGATAGATTGATAGGTATATAGATAGATAAATAGATAGATAGACATAAGGTTTATATATAAATAAACTTTAAATGATTGAATTTCAATGTTGAAATTGGATTTTATATATTGTAATGCTACAGGGAAATACAAGGTCATACCTGGGGTAATGGTTACCAGTACATGAACATCAACTGCCCTAAATTGGTTATCTATTTGTAACTCTGCAGAAAATTGGGATTTAAACTATGAGGGATCTTCGAAATTGTATTTTTATCCTCAAGTTAAAAAAAATAAAACTTATAAAGACCAAATTAAATAAAAAGTAATGCATGGACTTTGAAGCCAACCCAGGAATCATTATCATCATCATCATCATCATCATCATCATCATCATCTGAATGCCTATACATTAAATATAAAACCCCTATCCCATATAGCTGTTATGCACAAATCTAGCTCAGGAAGCAAGATCTCTATAATTTATTACTGTGAGCAAGAGGGAAATAAATAAATAAATTAGCTTATTCTAAATAATCTTAATCAATTCATTGGCTTCTCCTACTTATAAATAACAAGCTTTATTGGGGTCATCAAGAAAAAAAACTAAATCTTAGAATATAAGCTGTCATGATATAAGATCCCACACACAACACTTCAGGAAACAGGAATTGAATAGGATAAAGTAATTAAGACTAGAAAGAATATTTTTTGAAAACAATTATTTAATATTTAATTAACAAAAAAAAATGATATGATAGTAGATAATTTCAAACATCCATTTCATTATAAAAAAATAAATAAATATACAGTTTGATAAAATTATATTAACCTATCAAGTAAATTTTATTCATAGATTAACTTTCAATTCATTAGGTTATTTCTTTAAAATAATTAAAAGATTGTTTAAACATTTTCAAAAATCAAAGATAGCAATCTTTGATTTTACTCAGAGGGAAAATTGAGAAAAAGAAAAAAAAAACTTACTACATTTATGAAACAAAAAAACTGATTTTCTATTGATAAAAATATAGTATGCACACATAAAAATAATACATGTAGCCATGGCTTTTTTGTCTATAAAGGCCTTTGCAGTTGCAATTTCAGTTTTTTTCTAATGGAGTTTCTTCTTGAATGGTTCTAAACATGGACCTGGTTAATTTTATTCTCTCTGGGTTTTGTCCATTTGGTTTTCCTCTTGAATTTTCAGGCGAGACAGATGTAGGTAGAAACTTTTGTTGCACTTAGTTGAAGACTAGGCTGCAGACTGCTTAAATGGGGTTTTACTTTCTCTACATAAGTTGAATCTAACACATGGCTTTCATGTTTACAAACCATTTTTAGTGCTAAACTCATAGAATGCTAAAAACTTGATACAAAAAGAACTGCTATTTTTTTTCAATAGCTTGGTGTCAGCTGGATTAAGCTTGGACTGATCTCTCTTCAACAGCTATGTTAGGAATAATTTTTTTGACTATCTTCTTCAACAGCAGAATTAACATTTGACTGCTTTCTTCAACATCTAAGTATGCAATAATTTCTTCTCCAGACATTTTTTAAAATAATCTTGCCCACAAGCGAATTACAATCTTTCTCTTACATTATCATTTTCATGACAACCAATTAAATAAAATTTTATAATTACAATTATTTAGCTAATCTTCTTAATCATAGATTAAAAACAAGTTAAGAACAAGAATTTAACAATATAAAATTCTTGACATTCCTTTATAATTAAAAATCAAATCTTGCAAAAAACATCATCAACAAGATAATCTGTTTTTTGTATTGATTTGATTTTTTCATTTCATTAAATAGAAATAAAGAAAGGAAAACAACTCTGGTAAATTAAAATTTACAAAATTATTAAAATCCAACTTTTGCTCTTCCCTTTATTTTTTTTTTTTAAAAAAAAAAATGCTTAAATATATTTAATGTTTGAAAATTTTCATACTATCATAAGGATTCTACAAATATTGTGTTAAATAAAGCCTAAAATAAAATATATATTGGAAAATTGAATTTTATTTTCCTCATTAATTAATTTTTTTTTTTATTCTCAAACCTGGGGAATATGCTGCCAACTATCTATTTATTTATTTATTTATTCTAAGTGCAGCTATGTAACCAACTGGTTGCAATAGATAGATAGATAGATAGATAGATAGATAGATAGATAGATAGATAGATAGATAGATAGATAGATAGATAGATAGATAGATAGATAGATAGATAGATAGATAGATAGATAGATAGATAGATAGATAGATAGATAGATAGATAGATAGATAGATAGATAGATAGATAGATAGGTAGGTAGATAGATAGATAGATAGATAGGTAGGTAGGTAGGTAGGTAGGTAGGTAGGTAGGTAGGTAGGTAGATAGATAGATAGATAGATATTCCTAAAAAAGCTTTAAATAGATGATTAACTACTGATTCATAATATTTTATTACAAAAGTTTCTTTAATTCTTTTCTTTGTTTCATTATTGTCATAAAAGATGATCTTAGGTTATTATGGCCTATATTTTATGCATAAAATTTATCATGCAGAATTAACTATTTTATTTATTCTAGCGTAATTGTTTTAAAACTAAGGGGTCCCATTTTTTTTTAATTTTTAAGTATTTAAAAAAATTAAATAATAAAAGAGGGGGTTAAAGAAAATTATTCTACTTCTAAAAATTTTAACTCTTTTTTTATTTAAGCTCAAATTACTTTTGATTTTTGTAAAATACTAGATTTTTAATTCTCTCAAGATAATTATAACAAAATTACAAGCTTGTTGATGCACTGGAAAGAGAAGCTATAATAATATGATCTTTGTATAATTTTTTACAAAAATGGCCAAAAAAAAAAAGAATTTTAGAAATGTATTTATAAGAATTTTCTCTTTTGTATATACAAATTCAAAATACAAAGAAAAAAAAGCATAATCTTTTTTATTATTATTTTAACATATTTTTATTCCTATCATATTTTTACTAAATAAAATCGTTAATCAAGATAAAAACTTTTTAAATTTGCTTTTTATCAAAAAATAGACTAATTAATATTAGGTCAACAATAGATTTTGATTTTATCATGGAAAAAAATACATGAACCCATGAGAAGCCTTAATACCTACATGTTTGGTTTTAGGATATTTGTACATTTTCTTTGTCAAGATGAAAGATATATTTATATTATTTGAATATGGAAACAAAGAAAATTATTATTTCATTTATTTTAATGAAATTTTATTACTAAATATATTTGATTTTACAATTACTAATGATTTTTTGATTTAAAAATTAAAATCCCACTTAGAAACATGATTTTTTTAAAAAGATTAGACATAAGTAATTTTTAAATGTAATACTAAGATTTTAGGATTACATTAAAAACTATGTAATTTTTTTGAACATTTAAAAAAAAATTTTTTTTCATGTTCTCCAATTTGAATTTTTAATCAAGCACATTAATAATTATAAAATTCAAACATATTTTATAATTATTAATAAAATTTCATTGATGTAAATAAAATAGTATTTTATTTCATTCGACGTCCAAAATAAATAAAAATTTACATTTTATTTTGACAAGGATCATGTAAAACAAATGCAGACAACATCATTATGATTTGAAACTAAAATATACATAGAAAAAGTTAATTCCATACTGTTGACATAATGATTATATAACTATATAACATCTTAAATCTATTATTAATAATAAAACTAACAACTTAAATTGAACAAAATTTATCCTCTCTTCTTCAAAGATGTATTTTATAGAAGGATTCTAATTTATAATTACTGCTTTAAATAAACAACCAGAGACCTGAGAAAATTACCCAGAGAGCAATTGAAACTCTGTTAAGAGAAAGAATAAAAGCTAAAAGATTTTCAAGTATTAAACCTTGAATTACATTAATAATGTAGAATGTCTTCTAAAAATAAACTTACTGATGAAGACTTCAAAAGAGTTTCTCAAGCACTAAGAAATTTATATTCTACATTACATGGCAAAATAAAAGAATGCCAAAAGAAAAAAACTTGCTAACCTACATGGGCATATCAAAAATCATAAGGTACCAATCAGTGTACCAGCTCAATCTGTTAAAAATCTCAGTTCTAAACATCTAACATGCGTTGAAAAATCTGTTCTTTAAAAAGGTATTAAACTTTTCCAGAACACCATTTAATATTCCTTTATTAGATCATAGTGGCAGCGACTGAAGAAGTCACTAAAAATTGTCTTTAGAAGAAGCAGTAAAATTATGCTTCAGAATAAAAAGAACACTTGACAAGCAACAAAGATTGAATTCAAACTTATCCTATGATGAGAGAAAAGCAATTAAATCTTTCAGATATAATAAATTTAGAATTATTCTCCCTGATAGTAAAAGCAATGTGACAGTTGTGATGGATACAGCTGGTTGTGTCAGCAAAATATAAGAACTCCTCACAGAAGGCAAATACAAAAAAGTGGCAAAAAATATGATACCAAGTACAGACACAAAGTTACAAGCACTACTCAAAAAGTATCACACACACCAGTGATTCAGAAAAAAGCAAACTAACATTGCATTTCATCAAAATTACTCATCTTTGTGATCTAACTAAAATCCATAAAGATCATGTACCATTAAGACCTATTGTTAGTTCTAAAAATTCACCTGGACAGAATTTGTCAAGATTTCTTCTCAAAGTTCTTAGTTTTTAGCATACAAGATCTAATCCTTTATCGGGGAGTGTAGACACTTCATAAAATTAAACAAAAACACAAAATTTGAGATGACTGACATAATAGTAAGCTTTGATGTGGAATGTTTATTTAAAAATGTACCATGAAAATAAACACTATCTATTGTGAAAAAAAGATTAAATGATCACAATAGCTTCCAAACCAGAACATTTTTTTCTATTGATAGTATAATGAGAATATTAATGTTCTGCATAATAACAGCTTATTTTCTATACAACATTGAATTCTTCCAAAAATCAAGAAAATGGCTATGCATCATTATTGTTACCCCTGATTAGCAATATTTACATAACAGGAATTGAAACAGAAACTATAAAGACCACTCCATATCCACTTAAAATTTGGCTTTACATGTTGATGATACATATGCAATATTACCACATGGTGGAGTACTACTACAAACTTTCTGGAAGCACATCAACATATCCTCTTCAATTAATTTTATAATAGAATCTAAAAAAGAACAATAATTGGCATTCTTAGACGTTCTTATGACAAGACTCCCTCATGACAAACTCAAAACTACAGTTTAAAGAAAACCCATAGATACAAGAAAATATTTGGCATGTACATTCAATCACACAAATTTACAACACATGAAATTATATTTTTTTCTATGGAACAAAGCAAAAGAAGTTTGTTTGATAACCAGTATAATTGAAAGAAAAAAATCTATATAGAACTAACTTTTATGAAAAATGTTTGTACATTAGCTGTTATTAAGAAAACCTTAAATAAACAACAAAAAGAACTTTCAAAAGAGACAAATTAAGGGAAATCTGCAATCAACATAACTTCAAAACAGCTTTCCAGAGTCATAACAAACTATGAGGTATTTTAACATATATAAAGCCCAAACTGAATATTTTAAAATGCAAAAACTGCATCTATGAAATACCATGTGAATGTGGAGGAATGTATATTGGTGAGAACAGTTATCCCATTGAAAAGCAATTGAAAGAACTTAAACTGATTATTAAAAGAGCGAAAACAGATATGTCTAAAATAGCAGACAAGGTATATATACCAATAAACATATGTTCAATTGGGAAAATATAAAAATATTGGATAGAGAAGAAAAGTAATAAGGAAGAAAATTTAAAGAAGTTGCTCACATGACAATGACAAACAAACCTATTGGTTAACCTAATGTGGTTATACATAATGTATAGATACCACTAATCAACTGTGCTCTTAGAAAACAGTGGAGAAATCAGTAGGAAATATCATAGACAAATATATAAATTTTCTACTAATTGTTGCAATTGGCAGGATTGCTCAGTTCATTTGAATTTTGCATTAAAATTCAAGAATCTAAGATTCCAGGTTGGATTCTTCTACTAGAACTGTCACTGGTTAGGCCAGCAATACATTAAAAAGAGGTAAGAGTAATATATTTTGAAACATTGTGCATATACTAACCTATGTGCTATTACTAACCATTGAATGTATTTGGAATATTTAAATTAAGTTAATTTTTTCTAAAGACATTTAATATTTATATTTGTTGATGGAAATAGTCCAAAATATAAATACAAATATTAAAATATCTCAAAAAGACAAAAAATCAGTTTTTTATCCAATTTCTTTAATTAAATAAAACTTATTATAAGTAAAAAACGTAAAATCTTTCAATGATAAAATGGAAATCTTTTATTATCTTAATTTTTATTAATACAAAAAAAAATAAAACAGACTTAATACATATTTTTTTTTATAGTACGTGCTTTTTCATATCTGCACTCCGTATGTAATAGTAAGGGGTTTGAACTCAGACTTTCACAGGACTCTCAACTATCCATGCTATCTCATACTGCTGACTTGATCACACACATGTCGAAAAGATAAATAATCACCAATTTGTGTATTTCATGCTAAACCAGCATTCATCAGTTGGTTGAGATTATCATCTCCATGCATATATACAATCAATTCTCAGCTTATATTAAGATAGCCAATCGTCATACTTTATTGGACAGACTTCAATCCACCCCATGCTCCAACTTTTCAACTGTCCATTCAATTGAATATATATCTGAGTGCTTATTGCATATATTTGTGGAGATGATAATTTGGACCATCTGATGATTGTTGGTTTAGCATGAAATATATATATATATGTGTGTGTGTGTGTGTGTGTGTGTATGTATAGATATATAATGCAGATGTTCATATATTTGAGATATGTCTTTGTTTTATGTTTAAGGAGATATAGGACTTTATTTTTCTGCCTTCATTGATATTTAAGATATTATTTTTTTAAATTACTCAGAAGGAGCTTTTCATATTTGAATTTATGATTCATTGTGCTCTTAATAGCAATGGCAAGTCAACGGATTTAAAGTTCTGTAAAGTAAATGTTTTGCTCATATGATTCAGCTTATGTAAAATACAACCTTGTCTTATTTTATTTTTATTTTATATTCAGTCATACAAACATATAATTCATGCATACATGAGTGTAATATGCATGTACATATATATTTTCTCTTGATAAAACATAATATCATAGATTAATAGTTTTTAGTAATTATTCATTAAAATAGAGATTATCCAATAATGAATAATATTTCTGTAGTGTGATTTTTACTGCACCACTTTTACACAAGAAAGGGGATGAATTCTATCTGCTTTTAACACTTTGCAGAGGGATGAAATTACAAACACATTTTTTTGACAAGTCTTTGGTGATATATATTATTATAAGGTACATTTATAATAATTAAAACAAGTTATAAATTTTGTAACTTGTTTTTAAGCTTGCATTTTATGATCACTAGATGGATTTTATAAGTGCCAAAAGAGATAGAATTTAAAATCTCTATCATTATCCCCACCTTTGAGCATTTTTGCAATGCTATATATTGCAGAGGCTATTACTATATGGTGAAACTAAGTTGAATTCAGACACATATAGCTATCTAGTATGCCAAGCTGGATTTGATGACATGTATGTGTCTGATAATTTTATGCTTTCAAATTGATAGAAACATATTTTATAAGTGCTGACATTTGAGTTGGTATTTTAGTTCTAGTTTCTAGTCTCCCAGCCCTCCACTGACATGAGCTACAAACTTGAAACCAGCTGGTTTGGAGGTGGGGATAACAATAGAGATTTTAAATTCTATCTCTTTCGGCACTTATAAAAACAAAGCTTGTTTAGAGCTATTGGTAAACCTCCATCTAGTGATCATAAAGTGCAAGCTTAAAAACAAGTTACAAAATTTATAAATTGTTTTAAATTATATATATTTAATAGTAATAATAAATATATAATCAAAACTTCTAAATATCGGTAATGGGATAAATTAGTGGGAGGTAGTTATTTTCACTTTGCAATTGTATATATAATATATAAAAAGCCTGCTAATAGCTCTAAACAAGCTTATTTATTTTTATTTTTTTATGATAAATGCTACAAGAAAGAATACCTTAAGCCTTTATCTATGATCGTCCCCATCCCCAGACCGATTTCAAGCTATGGCTCTCATCAGTGAGGAGCTAGAACATTAGGTTCAAAATATTAACTCAAGCCAAGCATTTATCTAATTCTTAAATATTAAGAAAAAGATCCAAATCTTCAGACACCTACATGTCTTCAAACTGAGCTCTTTAACCAAAAAAAACTATATGAGCCTGAACTTAATTCAGTGATCTTATATATTAGTAGGCTTAGCAATTTAATATAGCCAAAGCCCTAATAGCAAAATTATAATATTAGTAAAAAATCAGTCATTTTTACATGACCTATATAGCTTGAATTACCAATATGTAATATATAAAGAGCCTGCTAATAGCTCTAAACAAGCTTATTTATTTTATTTTTTTATGATAAATGCTACAAGAGAGAATACCTGAAGCCTTTATCTATAATAGTCCCCATCCCCAGACTGGTTTCAAGCTTATGACTCTCATCAGTGAAGAGCTAGGACATTAGGTTCAAAATATTAACTCACTGAATTAAGTTTAGGCTCATATAGTTTTTTTGGTTAAAGAGCTGAGTTTGAAGACATGTAGGTGTCTGAAGATTTGGATCTTTTTCTTAATAGTTAAGAATTAGATAAATGCTTGGCTTGAGTTAATATTTTGAACCTAATGTCCTAGCTCCTCACTGATGAGAGCCATAGCTCGAAACCATTCTGGGAAAGGGGACCATCATAGATAAAGGCTTCAGGTATTCTCTCTTGTAGCATTTATCATAAAAAAATAAAATAAATAAGCTTGTTTAGAGCTATTAGCAGGCTCTTTATATATTACATATTGGTAATTCAAGCTATATAGGTCATGTAAAAAATGACTGATTTTTTAATATATATATATATAAAATACATATTTTGCGGGTTCATCCGTGTTAAAAACTTTTAATATCAATATACTGACGTTTCGACTTGGTCACAAAAGCCATCCACAGAGTTATAAAAAGGTAGAAAGACGTTTGTAGAGGCGCTACAATCACTGGTTTGAATAAAACATTAAAAATCCCACCAATAGCAAAAATGTTAAATTTAAGAATGTTTTTTAAAGAAATCTTTCCAAATAGGAGGAAGTTTGCACGTATCATCTCGCTTATTGATACAATCTGGCCTTTTAAGTATCTCAATGGCTTCTCTGATTTTGCATTGGTAGAGATTATCACATCTGGATATGATCCTGGTACTAGAAAAATCTATTTTATGACCTGAATCTATAGTATGGAGTGAAAGTGCTGATGATGATGAGTGTTGTTTAACTGCATTAGCATGCTCATCTCTCCTAACACTGATGCGACGATTACTCATACCTATGTAAGAAGCTTTACAATTTTTACATGAGATTTGATAGACACCATGAGATTCAAGAGGGATTGAATCCTTAGGCTTGGTTATTATATTGCTGATCTTTTGATGAGCAGAAAATGCTGTATCTATATTATAGCGTTTTAATATACGTCCGATACTGTCTATAGTTCCTTTTACGTATGGAACACAAATCCTAATAGCTGACTTATCATCTTTTTGTTTCCTATTTTGTCTATTTTGGGCTTGAAATAAGGCTTTTTTTATAAATTTGTAATTATAACTATTTGCTAATAAAACACTATTAATATGATTTATTTCTTCTTTCAGATGTGTGTCATCTGAAAGGTTAATTGCTCTATTTAAAAGAGTTGTACTTCCAGCTGATAAAGGTAATGCCACAGTTGTAATGGATCGTGACATTTACCATAATAAAATTTTAGATCTGCTTAGTGATAAAACTTATAAACTATCAAAAAGAGATCATACTACATATTTGGAAAAAACAACAAAAACTATTATTAATAAATCACCTATTGAAACAGAGATAAAAAATAAAATAATCCCTCGTGAAAAATCTTGTGTCTGTCCAAAATTTTATGGACTTCCAAAAATTCACAAACCAGATACCCCGCTTCGTCCAATAGTAAGTGCAATAGGTTCTCCAACTCATATTTTAGTTAGATACTTATCGGATTTCATTAAACCTACAATCCCATCTATTAAATCATATATTAAAAACTCTCTTCATTTTATTTCTGTTTTAAAAAGTTTAAAAATTAATGCTAGTGACATTCTGGTCAGTTTTGATGTCGTGTCTTTGTTTACAAACATTCCAATTGATGAAGCTTTAAATATAATCTCACAACGTTGCAATTTACCAGACCATATTATTGCTTTGATTAAATATTGTCTCTTAAATACATATTTTGTATACAATGGACAGCATTACAGACAAGTTTTTGGTACTCCTATGGGCTCACCTATCTCAGGAGTAATAGCTGATTTATTCATGGAACATATAGAAACTCGTGCTTTAGAATCATCATCTTTAAAACCTCTCATTTGGCTCAGATACATAGATGACACTTTTGTCATATGGCAACATGGAAAAAATACATTAGATGATTTTTTCTTACATTTAAATAATATGCATCCTCATATTAAATTTACAATGGAGACAGAGTCTGATGGAAAACTCCCTTTTCTTGATGTTCTAGTCACCAGAACACCAAATAGTTTATCTTTTTCTATTTACAGAAAGGATACACACACAGACAGATATTTACATTTACATTCTCATCATCACCCAACTCAGATAGTTTCTGTAGCCAAAACTCTTTTAAATAGAGCAATTAACCTTTCAGATGACACACATCTGAAAGAAGAAATAAATCATATTAATAGTGTTTTATTAGCAAATAGTTATAATTACAAATTTATAAAAAAAGCCTTATTTCAAGCCCAAAATAGACAAAATAGGAAACAAAAAGATGATAAGTCAGCTATTAGGATTTGTATTCCATATGTAAAAGGAACTACAGACAGTATCGGACGTATATTAAAATGCTATAATATAGATACAGCATTTTCTGCTCATCAAAAGATCAGCAATATAATAACCAAGCCTAAGGATTCAATCCCTCTTGAATCTCATGGTGTCTATCAAATCTCATGTAAAAATTGTAAAGCTTCTTACATAGGTATGAGTAATCGTCGCATCAGTGTTAGGAGAGATGAGCATGCTAATGCAGTTAAACAACACTCATCATCATCAGCACTCTCACTCCATACTATAGATTCAGGTCATAAAATAGATTTTTCTAGTACCAGGATCATATCCAGATGTGATAATCTCTACCAATGCAAAATCAGAGAAGCCATTGAGATACTTAAAAGGCCAGATTGTATCAATAAGCGAGATGATACGTGCAAACTTCCTCCTATTTGGAAAGATTTCTTTAAAAAACATTCTTAAATTTAACATTTTTGCTATTGGTGGGATTTTTAATGTTTTATTCAAACCAGTGATTGTAGCGCCTCTAGAAACGTCTTTCTACCTTTTTATAACTCTGTGGATGGCTTGTGTGACCAAGTCGAAACGTCAGTATATTGATATTAAAAGTTTTTAACACGGATGAACCCGCAAAATATGTATTTTATATATTTAACCCGTGCAAATCTTCGTTTTAACATATATATATATATATTGTTAACTATAATATTGTCATGGATAATAGATGAATTCATATTATTATTTCCAGGAGCATCCACATAATAAAAATATAATAGCTAAAAAGCAGATGTTTCAGTACAATAACAAGTATTTTTTTCAGGGTTTCTCAAATCAAAAGAATATGAGTGTTATAAGATTTAAAATTGCTTTTTTTGTTGTTATTTTCTTCTCATTCTCAAATTCTATTGTTTGACAAGTTTTAAAAAATATTTTATCTTCCAATAGTTTTTTTTCCAAATATTGTTAATTTTCTTTAATTTACTCTTTTAATTTATGCTGTTAAGTTTTTTAAAAAATATCTATACTTTCCATAACAGCTTGTAGCCATATTGTTTAGTTTTTGCCAAAATATGTGCTTTATCAAAATTGATGATGTTATAATTAATTAATTTAATGTGTGAATAAGTAGCTGATGAATTAGATTTTTCTCTAACTGCTAAAATATCTTTTTCCTTTATTATATTTATTCTATGATTGATTTCTTTAATATGTGAATGTAAACAAACTCTACATGGAATCATGAAATATCATATACACTATGACACTCCAAAGAAATAGTACCTTTAGAGCATAGAAATAATTCATTATTTTTTTAAAAAGTAATATAAATTGTATGGATATTATTGAATTATTTTTTTAAAAAGTAATATAAATTGTATGGATATTATTTTTCTTTGAAACATTATCAATTTTATCAATTACTCCCTTATACAAAGGCAAAACTCTCCATACAGTAGTGCCACCCTGTGCCTTTATATATGACAGAACAGTCTTATTTTTTTAAATATCAAAATCTTTTTTTCTTATATTAAAAAAAGACATATTAGTAATCCTGTTACTAAAATCATTATAAAGAAGCATTTTTTTAATAGCATGGATTTCTGGGTGAAAATAGCTGTCTTCAGAATGTCTCTTAGTTCTATATAACAATGCCTTTAATTGTGCTGGATCAGGATGATATGAAAAATGTGGATATTTTCCAGTGTGGATTTGATTTCTATGTATGTCATGGGATAAAGAACCATCTTTCTTTCTTTAAATTAAAACATCTAAAAGTGGAATTGATTATTATTTTCTGATTTCCATAGTAAATTTGATGTTGTTATGAATAAAATTTTAAAAAATGAAAAAATTCACCAAGAACATGCTTTTCATGAGCCAAATAACAAGGAAATCATCAACATACCACAGCTATACAGATAGTTTTTTAACTGCTATCAATTTTTTTTTTCACATTTTCCATAAAAATAGAAGCCAATACTGGAGAAATTGATGAACCAATATCTAAACCTGATGTTTATTTATAAATCTGAACATCAAAGCAAAAAAAATGTATTTAATAAGCAGTGATCATTTAAACTCGCAACAAAATCAGACAATTGAATTTATTTTCAAAACACCAACAGCTTCCATTGCATTTGCTTACATTCATAGATTGGACACACCAATGGTAAAATTAATATAAGTAAGATATAACACATTTTGGTAAGTAGAAAAAAATCGAATTCATCAGCCATTTATCACATATTAAATGAACTAACCATGACATCAATTTTAATAAAAACAAATATTCTGGCAAAAATTGAACAATATGACCAGGCACTGCTAAGGGAAGCTGTAGAGATTTTTAAAAAGCCTAAGAGCATAAATGAAATGTGTGAATTAAAAAAATTAACAATATTTGGAAAAAGCCATTGGAGAATAGTTTTTAATTGATTATTAAAATCATTGCAATTAAATATTTTGCAATTGTAATATAAGCTTAGCCTATTGTGCATATTGCTTTCACATCAGACAAAATCATTCCTGTCTGAATAAATAAAATTATTTTATTCAAATAGTTTAATAAATATAGATTTTTAATTATTCAGTTTTTCATAAAGGTTTGTAAAAGCAAAATGCTAATAATAGTTAATTTAAGTTAGGTTTGAAATAGATAATATTTGGTGAACAAAAATAAAAATAAAATGTATCATATTTAAAATTATTAAAATTGTCACTTTTACTTTTTTAAGTATTGATTTTAAAAGTTTTTTTAACTAATTAATATCCATATTTAGTAAATTGTAAAAATGATAAACCAATCAATGATTATTAGTTGTTTTATGATCTCATGCTTATGTTACCTATCATCATCAACAACAACCATTATCAATCCACTGCAGGATGAAGATCTCTCCAAGTTCAATCAATTTTCTCCGATCTTTAGTTTCTCTTCTCCACACCAACCCTGCACATTTTCTTATTTTATCCATTCATCTCATATGGGATCTCTTTCTGGGTATTTTACAATCTCTTGGAATCTAATTTGTTGTTCATTTATTATCATCTCTTCTATTAATATGTCCAGTCTACTCCACTTCAGTATTTTAATTTTTTCAACGATGTCAGTTTGTTTGTGTGTATGCCTTAAAGGAACTGAGCAGGGCAAATTCCTAATTGCCACTCCATATGTTCTTGTTTATAAATATTTAAAGTCTTCATTAGACATAACATTAGGAAATAAGTGGCAGAAATATTATTTAAGTGCCAAGAGAAAGGATTTATTTACCTGCAGCACAACAACAACAACAACAAAAACATAAAAATCTTGCAAAAACACATGTGTCTAACTGTCAATGGATCTCAAATTTTTTTGAAGTTTTAAGAATTTATATGGACAATAACTTTAGACAATGCTAACTACAAAAATGTGAGATTTTTGATATTGATTGTGCAACAGTTTGAGAATCTTCACTCCTGACACATTTACAAAAGTTGTCACTTTGTATATTTTCTAATATTACACATTACAAAAAATTTAAACATTCAGAAGATTACTAAAATGAATACTTAATAATTTGGCCTTGAGGGTATTAACATTAAACTCGTCTTCAATATCGATTATTCTTGAATTTATTTTATTTGAATGGCAGTCCCAAAAGTTTTTTATATTCTCTTAACACACACGCATATATATAAACGTTATATATAGAGTTCGCAAAAACAAACTCTTAACAAGCTTTAAGAATATCAATATATATATATATATATATATTGTAACTGATGAATTAGATGAACTTAACCAGTATGTGTCTAGAGAGACCTTAGCTTAACTTGTATTTAGCTTATAATCACTATAGTAAGACTCTAATAATGTAAATCTCGATTTCTCCTATGTTAATAACTATACTGGTGTATCTTTAGATGAAGTGGGACAAAACAAGTCATTAAAGAAGATTGTTAAGCAACAACAAATATTAATTATAAAGTAACAAAATAATACAATGATTTTTCTGATTTCTATGTATATTTGGTCAATCATTCCTTCATCTTGATATCTTTGTAATATAAGCTTTAATTATTTCGTAAAATGCATAACATTCGCATTGTTATAGTATCAATCTTTAAAGATGTGACACCCCCCTAACTTTTATAGTTACATGTAGTAGTACTATATAAAATGCTTACTTAAATAACATTTATAAATGAACTTAGGAACTTTTCTCTACTGAATAGCAACATTATTTATATGTAAATCTTATTAGCAGAAATGTAATATAATTATAGAAATTCTTCTTCATAATATTTCAAGTACCTCTATTTATAAAACATAAGATTAACTCTTATAAAATAGTTAAAACTACACAACTATAACAATGTACACATAGCATATAGCATTGAATCATAACACCATAAATTGACATTTGGAGGTCAAATATAAACTATTATATTTTAATCATAAGTAATAATAATTAATATAAATTAATAATCTCTATCCAAAACACATTACACATAGACCCAAATTATCAATAATAAAAGAATAATATAATTTAAATTATATTACCTGTACAATCCCTTTATTCATATTTCTTCTTGTGAGAACTTTATTTAACAAAGCAATTATATATATATATATGAAAAACAAAAAACACAAGTTAAAAACTTGCATACACTTGTATTTATGACTATAGATGGCGTTATACCAAAAACACCTTCAAGCGTTTGTTTACATAAACATCAGAGTGAGTATTTCACTATCTCTAACTTAATTTCCACCTTCATATCATGATTTCAAGCTATTTGCTATCATCAGTGAAGGACAGGATTAAGAAACTAGATCTAAAACACAAACTCTGAGCGTTTAAGAAACAGTTTCTATTCAGCTTGTGAGCGTGAATCTTTTAGACACGTAATGTCTTCAAACTCAGCATCACATGCCAGATAGCTACATGGGTCTGATATCAGTTTAGCATCACCACATAGTAGAAGTCTCTGCAATATATATCATTGCAAGAAAGACCTCAAAGGTAAATTAGGTTAGAGATAGTGAAATACTCGCTCTGACATTTATGTAAACAAACGCTTGAAGGTGTTTTTGGTATAACGCCATCTATAGTCATAAATACAAGCGTATGCAAGTTTTTAACTTGTGTTTTTTGTTTTTCATAAATGTACCTTTGAGGTCTTTCTTGCAATGATATATATTGCAGAGACTTCTACTATGTGGTGATGCTGAACTGATATCAGACCCATGTAGCTATCTGGCATGCGATGCTGAGTTTGAAGACATTACGTGTCTAAAAGATTCACGCTCGCAAGCTGAATAGAAACTGTTTCTTAAACGCTCAGAGTTTGTGTTTTAGATCTAGTTTCTTAATCCTGTCCTTCACTGAGATAAAATTGAAATATGATATGAGGTGGAATTAAGTTAGAGATAGTGAAATATCTGTTTATAAAAGTGGTTTGATATCTATAATATATATGTGTGTGTGTAAATCATGTGCAAGAAAATCAATATATATATAACACAGTCAATGGTTTCATTGCTACAAGCAGACTTTTAAGTGTAAAGGAGTATAAGGTAACATTTTTATTCTAAATATTATCCTCAATTCCACTTACATCCCTTACATCCTTAATGTTAAAAGAACTCTTAAAATAGTTAATTGCTTCAGAATCATACATTTTTAATAATAAAAAAAAATAATTATTTTTATTTCATTTCTATAAAAGAAGCCCATCTTAACCTCATCAAAATTAAAAATATGGCCTGTATCTTTTACATGGATATATAAAGCAGAACTGAGATATTTATTTTTAACACTACTTTTATGCATCTTCATTCTTTCATTTAAACTCAAATTACTCTGACCTATATATGCCTTCTTACAAAACGAGGGATAATATATATTACTTTAAAAATAATCTTTCTATCAAAAATATTCTTTGTATTATGTAATAAATTATTCAAAGTAATACTTTTTTCCAAGTAATTTTTTATTTTCAAACAAATTATTATTTTACCTACAATTTTGTAAGATGACAATTTAAATGGCAAAAAAATAAAATCATATTTTTCTTTATCCTTTATGTAATTACAAATATTATTACTATTAATTAAACACTTATAATAAATTTATCAGTGTAGCCAACCCTCAAATAATTTTTACAAAAGTGTCCTTTTTGAAACAAAACTAAGTTAATAAAATTATTTAGTCTGTTGTTTATAGAACAATAATTTCTTAAAGCAGCTACTCTATGAAATACACAATGATGGCTATCAGGTTTAATTATAGGCCTTAACCCTTTATTATTAACATAATGAATACATACCAAACAGTTATTCTTTACATTTCTAATCACCAATTAATTTTGTTGAGGCTAATGTTATCTTCATTGACAGAAATAAAAAAAAAAAGGATTAATTAAAAAATCTTTGTTATTAAAAAATTATGATTTTGAAGCAATTAATTATTTAAGAGTTTTTTTAATATTAACAGTGTATGGAATGTAAGTGAATTGTGGCTAATAGTTAATATAAATATGTTATCTTGTTACTTTACATTTGAGAAGTCTGATTGTAACAATGAAATCATTGATTATCTTTATATATATATTAGTTCTAATATTCTCATGGATAAATTATAAATTCATAGTATTATTTCTCAGAGCTTTCATGTAGCGAAAACATAATAGCTAAATAACTAATGTTTCAGTATAATAACAAGTATTTTCCTCAGAGCTTCTTCTTTCTCAAATCATCAGAATGTGTGTGGCAAGATTTAAAATCATCATTTTTTTCCTTTGTTATTTTTCTCATCACTCTCAAATTCTATTGGTTGAAAAGTTTTAAAAAAATATCTACTAGCTTTTCCAATTATTGTTAATTTTCCTCAATTCATACTTTTCATTTATGCTCTTAGGCCTTTTAAAAATCTCTATAGATTCCATTAGTTATCTCTGGCCATATTGTTCAATTTTTACCAAAATATGTGTCTTATTAAAATTCATGTTATTACTTAATTTAATGTGTAAATAAATGGTTAATGATTTGGATTTTTCTCTAATTGCCAAAATGTGTTCTTTCTTAGCTTTAATTTATGATTGGTCTATCCAATGTATGGCTGTAAATAAACTCCATGTAAATTTAATATATGCCATGACACTTCAAATAAATTTTATCTTTAGGGATAGTGATATTCATTTAACTATTTTAAATATAGTACAAATTATGTGGATATTATTTTTTTTTTAAACCTTACCAATTTTATTAGTTACACTCTTTATGTATGGCAGAACAATCTTTATTTTTGAAGTATCCAAATCTTTTTTTGTATTGATTAAAAAACCCTTATGTAGAAGCAATTTTTTAGTAGCATAAAGTTGTAGTTGAAAATGGTTGTCATCAGAAATTCTCTTAGCAGAATCTAATAATGTTATTGTCACTAAAAATAATTGTGCCAGATAGTGGTGAAAAGAAAAAAATGTAGATATCTCACAGTGTATATTTGATTTCTATATATACCATTGAATAAAAAAAAAAATCCTTCTTTCTTTCAATTAAAACATAAAAAAAAAAAAAAAACATCTAAAAATGGAAGTTGGTTATTATTTTTTACTTCCTTAAGAAATTTAATGTTGTTGTGAAAAGAGTTTAAGAAAATTAAAAATTCATCAAGAACATGCTCACCATGATGCTAAATAACAAAGGTTTCATCAAGATACTTCAGCCGAACAGATGTTATTTAAATGCTGATATCAAAATTTTTTTCTTCAAGTTCTCCATAACAATAAAAGCAATTTCTGAAGAAATTGTAAAGCCATAACCAAACCTGATGTTTGTTTAGACATCTGACCATCAAAAACAGAAAATGTATTTATAAACAATGTTTAGTCAAACTCCCAATAATTTCAGGCAATTGAATATTTTTCAAAACTTCAGTAGCTTTCTTTACAAGTATTGTAATGGTTATCCAATAAAATATATACTACAGTCAATGGTAATTGATCAAAACATATAATAAAATGAAAATATTGACAAATTGTTTTGGGGAATATGAATACCAAATGGCTGATAATGCACATAGTAGAGTGATTAAACAATTTTTATTCCTTATTAACTAATTGATAATAGTCATGTATAATGACCGGAGTAGGTCTCTCTAAAGAACATATCTTTATGTAAAACCAGCTATGTTTCCTGCTTGTTATCATCTCCTCATTTATGACATTATTATAATACATAGTACAGGCTTAAACCTGCATTTATATATGTAATATATGCAGGTTTGAACTCAAGACTTTAACACGACCCACCACTCTCAGTGCCATCTCATACTGCTGACTCACCTAATCACACACATGTTGAAAAGATAAATAATCACCAATATACGTATTTCATGCTAAACCAGCAATCATCAGTTGGTCCAGATTACTTATTATAAGAAAAATAAAATAGTCTACTTGGAATATGGATGAGAAATAAAGAAATAACTAAATTATTAATTAAACAACTAATTTTAATTAACAAATATAATAAAAATAATGTAACAATTCGTATTTATATATTTACATCAATATATTAGTATAGTGAAGATACATGACAGAAAAAATATTTTTATTTATAGCATTTTACATGAATATCTTTTGGTGTCACTAAGGAGATGAAATTCTTGCAGATTATTTTTTTTTTGAAGATTTGAAGAAGTTATATTGTCAATTACAACGAAACCATTTTAAAATTATAAATATTTTTTTTAAATATATTTAAATACAATATCATATTCTTTAATAAAAATTTTAATATGCACATTATAATGTTAGAATAAACATTTATATTACACATATTTAGATAAATCATTTTCATTTTGTTTATTTGTAATTGTTCTCACCAATAAATTACATTTCATTAAAACATTAACTTTACTTATATATTTTAAAATAGTACTTCTTTAAAAATTTAAAATATATCAAATGAACGTAATCATTCACACATGCACATACATATTCAAATATTACATTAAAAGTTTTATGACAGTATTGTTAATCCTTTCCATTATGGGTACAGTAATATAATTAATGCTTTATTCTTTCTATTTTAAGTAATTTATCAACATATTTATAATATTACATGTTTTACTAGTGTATTGCACCTTTTAACACTTCACTTTGTGGGTGTGTATGTGTATTAATAATTAAATAAAAACTGTGATCTTTAAAATTGGTACTAGAATGACAAAGGCTATAAAAATATAGAAAAATTTCTTGGATATATAAATTTTGCGTTATAAGCTAACTAGTCTATAATGTTAATAATACTTTAATAATAGTAGTAGTAGTAGTGTAAGGCATGTTTATTTATTTTAGAGATATCAAATTACTATCATATGTATTAAAATATTTTTTGGAGAAGTAGCTTTTTTTTCCATGTATAGTTTGATTATTTTTTTAGTTTTGCTCATAATAATGACTTTTTGGTATTAAAATCCTGACCACAGCTTGTTATATATGTAGAAACAAATAGCATAATACAATTTTATATTATTATATATATATATGTGTGTGCGCGCATGTGAATAAAGAAAAAAAATCAAAAATGTAAAATATCAGTAGCTAGGACATAAAAAAAAGCATTATATAAGTATATTTAATGAATAAACATATTAGATATTAAACAGACTCAAACACCTAAAATATCTCTCACAATTTCCATGTTGTTACTATTATACATATTAATTTCTCTAAACAGTAAAGTTTTTATACAAGATAGACTTGTTACCGGTATGTAATGAAATTGTCGAAGGAATAAATATTATAAAAAAGATATATCAAGTGATTAATATGCATATTTAATAGCATCAGGAAGTACCAAATATAAAACAATTGCAGGTTAATAAAATATAAGTGCACTTCTTATTCACAGCAATAATATAAGGGTGATAAAACAAAAAAACAAGTTAATAAAAGGAAAAAATAAATATAAAAAAATGTAAATAAATATTTATAAATTCTAAAACACATTTAAATGATAAAAAAATGAATTTACTTTAAAAAGTGAGAACATCTGCATCTTTAACTACAATAAACATTCAATTGAAATTACAAAAAAAAAAATTGCATGGTTCTACTTCACAGACAGTTCAAAGAATGGAATGAAAATACTTGGGCCACAATCTATATATGTAAATTCAAGAAGCCACCATTCTATCACTAAATTTAAATATGCATGTGTAATATAATTAAAATTGGAAAAATAGTAAATTTAATATCGATTCATATGTACATTTTATCAGTATATTATATAATATTTTATCAATTTCTTGTTATAAACTTGATTTTTTAAATTAATATAAATGCATATAAATTATAATTAAAAACTCAATTTTTCGATATTTTCTGTCATGAGTAAAAATACCATAAATATAAAAATAACAGAAATATTTATATTACATTTTATATTATATATACACAAATGTGTAATATATATACAAATCTATATAAACCTGCATATAATTTCATTAAAACATCTAATAAGATTCTCTGCGTTATCTCTTTATTTGAATATAATAAATATAAATCTATTGAACATAATCAAAAATATTAAAATATATAAATAATCTAAACGTTGGATAAGGAGGATTATATAATAAAATAATTTAGATATACAGCATCAAATTTTATAAAAAAAATATTTTGTAAACATATTTCCTGCATATTTTTATATATTATTAATTTATAATTTTTATTATTTATCAATCAGTTCGCTGTGCTTTTTATTAACTCATTTTTAAAATTCTCTTGGTATGAGTATTTTTTAATTAATTATATCCCACAACATTTTTCTTCCAAGCTATAATTTAATTTATAAAGAAACAAATTAGAAAAGAGTAATGATAAAACTAATTACAGTCAATGATGATTTTTTTTCTTTTCTCGTTCGTTGTTCTCTGTTTCTTATCAAGATAAATTTAAATTTATCTTTGCAATCACTTCTGTGTGAAGTTCCATTAAGTTTTATTAATCAAAAATCGTAAATGTTAAAAGATACATTGCATTATAAATGTTAAATTCTTAACTAAAAACATTAAGTTTCTTCACTCATGGGGAAAAATATATGTTGATTGTTTTTGTAATAATTTATATAATATTAATTTACACCGTAAATAAATAATGTAACGCTTTAGTCATTATATAACTGCAAGAGATACAAAAGCGTACACTTTTGAATACAGAAAGCGTTTACAGTTTGATATTTTCATTAAGTACTGTCTAATAACATCTGACAGTGGTTTTTATTATATGAAAATTCAAATATATATTCCACATATTATAAAATTCAAGTATTTACTAATTGTTTATATAAATATGCAAATATACACTTTTTTATTTAACAGAAAATATTATTCACATATTTTAAACATCTTCGATTTTAAAATAAAATAAGTATATAAACAGTAAAAACTAATTCTAGGTGTTTAATCCACACCATTTTTGATGAACCATTTCAAGAATACTTCTACTCTTAATCAGATCAGTCAGCAACACGTATTTATCAAATTATTTAATAGTATTATACAAATGTTGAGGTTTATTACTATGGAAATCAAGTGACATTTTAGCGCTAAAGATTGTAACCAATAACTATCTTTTATATAATGATCACCCCATTGCAATTGTATTTTAGATTGAATCCAACAAGCCTTTATATGATAAAATTAAATTTATCCAATAGTATGTTGAAGCTTGTTAATAATGATTGCATAAGATGATTAATAATTGCTTAGATTCTCATGAAAATTATTGACCAATTATGATAGGACTACAATTATTAAAAAGTAGACGACTATAAAAATATATCTAAATTAAATATATTATGAAATATGCTGAAACAACTACAAAATATATAATTAAATGTAATATGTTTTATTGTAGATTGCATTTGTTGCAGAAGGTATATTGGGGTTTTTGACAATAATGTGATCTTTATAGATGGAAGAAGATAAACATTATTTGATATGCTTTTAATAATTTTACACATAAATATTAGTTTTTATTAAATCCGCTTAAAGCTGTGAAAACTTTATTTTAATGCTTATTCATTTACTTTTATTAAATTAATTAGATTACTCAACTACATTTTTTAATTTATTTTTTTAATGCAAAACCATCGTAGATTGTATTGCAAATTTATTTCAGTAATTGCTTTTGGAAAATTAATTTTTTAAAATAATTTGTTGCATATCGGAAAATATAATTTATTTAATAAGAGGGGCAATATATATATATTTCTTTTTTAATGCTAAAAAATTTAAAATCTTTTTTTTTTTTTTACTATTTCTTAATATATCATAATTATAAAAATTGCAAAAGAGCAGAATTAAAACCTAACAACTCAAAAACACTTTTGACAATCTCTACTTGAATCATTGCTAATCACACTGAATATTTAATTTCCTCTCTGTGTAGACAATTTATTTTTATTGAAAAACACCTTGAATTTTAAAAATATTAAAATGCAAATTTTATTTTTCTGAAAGATATAAATTAATTCTCCTCTTACTGTCTATTTTATAAATGTTTTATTAATATACTTACGAATATTATTATTGTAATTTTTTAATATCGTACAAATTAACATAAATGGAAAACAGAGATTTTGTTTTACTTTTTTGGTCATGCTGACAATGACATTTAAGTTTTAATAGTCGGAAAAGTATATTGTTATTATGAGAAAACCTTATGAAGAGGTTGTATGCACATTTAAAATAATTTAATTCTTTTCAAGCTTCTCATAAGTACTAAGTTTATGAACAAGGTAATATAGTGCTCCAAAGTTAAGGGAAAAAAATTTCTAGGCTCATCTATCTTAGTTTCATACTCTAGGTTGTAAATGAATACAATAGATAGGTATGCTATAGTTTCAACCATTTTCTTTCATAAGATGAAATAATAATTTTATCTTTATGATCTACCCTACTGATATAACAAATAATAGAAACATTGACTTTAAAATGTAAGTTTTATTAAATTCATTCCAGATAACATACTTGTTTATTTATGAATTTCCTATCCTTTTTTTTATTTGTTATTAATTTTTAAAAAAAATATTTTTTTAACATTTATCTGAAAATTAATTGGTACAAAATATTTTTTAAAAAAATAAGTCATTGTATTAAAAAAATGATAATATATAATTATTAAAATTATTTTCAAATAAATAAGTAAATAACATTATATATATTTTTTGACATTAACTATTTAGATTTGGTATTTTGTACATATATTTTAATCTTACTTATAGTAATACAGTGATATAAAGTTCTTTGCTGCATTAATTTATTAATTTATCACATTCTCTTGAATATCATGTTCAAAATAGTGTGCAATGACAGTTGAATGCCTTACTTTTTCTTAAAATAATTAAATATTAATTATATGTGCATGTAAGGTATTATATCTAAGAAGATTAAATATGTAACACAATAACAACAACAACAAAAGGCAATTTATAAAAAAATAAATTTAAATATTTTTATAGTATACCAGTTCAATTATAGTTAATAAAATTTGTTATAAAAAACTTTTTAATGACAGTGAAATGTAACAATAATTAATATTATTAAATTAAATATTACAAATGAGTTTAAACAATTAATGAACAAAAATTAAAATAAATTGATTCAAACTTTAAAAGATTTCTCAAAATTATTAAAAATAAAAATTTGAAACTGTATTAATCTTTATTAAAACTTCAACTAAAAAGACTGTTGAAAATTGAATAAATAATTTAAAATAGTGTGATTATATAAATTTGAAAAAAAAAATTTACAGAAGATTAATTAAGCTGATATTGTATGAAAAGTAACTCAAAAGTTTAAAATATTATAAATCCATAAAATTATAAAATTCTTTAAACTAAAATTAAATTTTAAAAAATTAAAATCACAGACATATATATATATATATATATATATATATATATATATATATATATACATGGAGAAGGGTGTAAGACCGGGTGACTCCATATCTTCAAAACTTTTTACAGCAGTGCTGCAAGAAGTATTTTTTGGATTAAAATGGGAAGCTAAAGGAGTGAAAGTAAATAGAGATTATTTAAGTCATTTAGAGTTTGCAGATGATGTAGTTGCTTTTACAAATAATGCTTTAGAGCTGCAGGAAATGTTGCAGGAGTTATCAGATGAAAGTAGAAAGTAGCATTAAAGATAAATGTTAAAAAGACTAAAGTAATGTTCAATGGATTTTCTCAAAATATGAAAATAAAGATTGATTATGATGAGTTAGAAAAAGTTAACAGCTACAAATACCTTGGTCAGATTATTAATACAAATGGAAACATAACAGATGAAATTAATAATAGAATTAAACTTGGTTGGAGGGCTTTTGGTAGAAATAACTTGATACTAAAAGAAAATATGCTTATGTGTTTGAAAAGGAAGGTTTTTAATGTGTTTTACTAGTTCTTATTTATGAATCTGAGATTTGGATACTTAATTGAAAAGCAATACGGAGACATCAGACCACTCAGAGAAGTATGGAGAGAAGCATAATGGGAATAACAAGAAGAGATAGAAAATGCAATACATGGGTAAATAAACAAACAGGTGTTATTGATCTCATTGAAATATCTAAAAGACTGAAGTAAAGTTGAGCTGGACATATTTTTAGAAGAGATATTAATAGATGGACAATTGAATCTTAAACTGGATTCCAAGAGAGTGTATAAGACCCAGAAAAAGACCATATGTGAGATGAATAGATGAAATAAAAAAGTGTGCAGAGATTATGTGGAGAAGAGAAACTAAAGATTTGAGATGGTGGATTGAACTTGGAGAGACCTTCATCCTGCAGTAGATTGATAATGGTTGATTTATATATATATATATATATATATATATATATATATATATATATATATATATATATATGACCTTCATCCTGCAGTGGATTGATAATCGTTGATGATATATATATATATAATCAATGAAGAAAGTCATATATAGTAAGACATTGCTTTTATGAGCTTGTATTTACAAATATGTAATATAGGGAGCATGCCAATAGTTCAAACAAGCTTTTAATTGATAATGTGTGGTAAGTGAAAAAATCCCCTTTTTTTAATTACATTCTTTTATATTTGCACTTTCTAAAAATGTATTTATATTTATTGTAATAAATTAGAAATTTCATTTAAAATTATATGCCCTGTAATTTTTTTTTGAAATTCAAAATGGCCATTCAGGTCTGTAAAGGTTATCCTTTGATGTTTCTGGTATGATTAAGGACAGTGTAAGCTCAGGAATAGAGTTGGCAATTAATAGATTATTGAAAACTAACTTAACAGTTTAGTACTATATTTTACATTCTTCCTTTAAAAGCAAGAGATCAATAAAAGTTCTTATGCTTACCTATTATGGTCCATATTTTTTTGAAAGCAAATTTATTGAATGGTTTTAAACATTATGAGCTAGATTGATTTATGAGATCATTTGCAATTGTTATGTGAACAGATTTGTAAACATTCTTCTTTATACTTTTTAATCTTTATCTGATAGTTTTCTCAATAAGAACATTTTTTTAAAGTCATAGTATAGAGAGAATAATCTTATCTTATATAAAACTTAAATGGGAAACATTGAAAAACAGAAAATGCATATATCAGTGCCAACAAAAAAGAAATCAAAAGCATGTCAAGTAGTAATGTGAGAGCAAAAAAACAATAAAATAGGCTAAAATAATAAAACTAGTATGTGCCAAATAACTTATAGTCAATTGGAAAAAAAAAACAAAAGTATAGAGCTGAGTGGAGAAATTAAATGAGAAGTAAATTTAAAAAGCTATTCAAATAGTAATGCTATACAAATCTATAAGTTAATTTAGTGTGCCAATAGAAAATGTTTGCAAACTATTTATTAAATTTATTTAAAAAATAAAGTAGAAATTGTGAAAATGTTCTTACATAAATATATAAAATTTATATTGGCATTTGCCTTTGAAAATTGGGTTAGTGGAATAGAAAAATATTGCTTAGGGAAGTGGCATGTAAAAAGAGAAAAAAATAACACAATTCATAATACTGTGTTATATACTGACTCCTATATTATTAATGGCTGTTGAATCTCATACCACATTTAATTACAAGTAAAATAACATCATAAACATTCAGACAAACATTAAGTGTTAATATTGATATTACATCAATGTTACAACATTATGAAAGCTGTATTAAACTGTCTAAAGTAGAAAATCAATTAATATTTGTGCATAAATATAAATGTCAAAGGTCATACCAAAATTTGCAACCGAAAATCGCAGTTCATTTTTAAAAAGCAGAATCAGTTCACTAAGAAGCAAGTGAAGCTCTATTAAGTGAAATAATAAGTTCTCAAAGATTTTCCAAGTATATAACTCCACAAAAGTAACAAAACAATTTTGTAAATTTAGATGAGAATATAAAATTTTATGTTATATAAAATATCTTAGCAGTTAAATAAGTTAAATTTGTTTAATTCATAACATCTGGAAAATTCTGAAAGTTCTTTTCTAAAAAAATATTAAATTTTGTCATCATATGATTTAATATTGAAACAGTAAGATTCGTATTCGAATCTTAAGTTTCACCTTTTTCTGTCGTCTCTTACTGACCGGTCTATCCCGCCCAAATTTAAACTTTTTGATATCAAATTGTGTGTGTAACAATATTAAAAATGTATAAATATGTGTAGAATTCAGCTTAAACATGCACACATTTCGATCTCAAATTAAACGCAATAAATAGGGATAAAATAATATAATTTAGATTTCTTTTAGTTATATAATTTTGTATAATTTTAATCATTTATTTTGGATTATAAAGTTCGTATTTATTGCTTTGTTTAAATTTCGTTTAATAATAATTCTAAAAATATCTGATGTAATATTTAATTAAAAGTTAAAATAATCTTATGTTCCCTTTTTGTTTTTGAAATTTAAAAGCATCGGTCAGTGATAGATAATAGATTAATTAAAGAAAAATTCCCCAAAATTAATTAGTAAATGTAAAATGTAAACAATAGAACGGCAGCTTTCTTTAATTAAAAAAAAAACCAACTAAATGCATTGATTATCCTCAGGGCAGATTAAATAGAACCTAAAAATATCTTAACAAAAATGTGAAAGATCAAGATAAAAAAAGAGGCTATCTTAGACTTGCTGGAGACATTCACTTAAACTTTAGCTTTGCTCTCGATCACTGAGAGTCTCCAAAATAATAAAATAATTTGTTCCTGCCAAGGTATGACCGAGTAAAGCACCTAGATTATTCTCCATCGGGAGGGCCTATCGGATGCCGAACTTTCCATTGCCCATCATAAATTCACCATGAAGATCTGCTGCCTGAAATAAATGAGAAAGCTGCTGCTGTTGTGAAATTAAATGAAATATCTAAATACAAGAAAGAATTGCCACTCGCGAACTATTTGCTACTTAACCAATGGAATCAGAAAACTTCTTATAAAACAGGTACCTGTCTGTGTTCAAACTCTAGAGTACTCTAATAATATGCTATAGCTCTTCTTCATATTACTTATCTAAATTGTAAAATGTAAAAACTACCATTTGTATAACTAAATTGAATAATTAATATAATGTGTAAATTTCTCTACTAATCTAGCTTACCTCATTCTATCTTGAGTGCGTATTTCTATAATCTACATTTCTATCTATAGTTATTATTTAATTATTGCATGCTCATAATTATTTCAATTTTCAAAGTTTAAATCTATGATCACTTAAAACAATGAATGCTTGTCAAATTTTCATTAATATTTACTTTCTTTAATAACTTAACTTTCATATAAATTGACACGCATTCAATGCTTCATTTATTGTAATGCAGGGTCTACTAGTTCACAAATGGCTGACGTATTAGTTATAATAATTCCCAATTTATATATGTTTTGTATTTATTAAATCATTATGAATAATTCCAGAAAATTATGTTTCTTTGAGAGTCGCCAACGTTCTTTAGTAAATGTTGATAATGTGGGGCCGAGCCAGAAATCTACTTAAATCTTATCATAATCGTTTATACTTATACATGTGTTACATTTTAGAGACGCGATGACCCATTTCGCCGTAAATATTCCAGATTCTTCAGGGTTGAAATTAACCCCCATCATCCTACACAAGCGGACATAATAAATGCTCCCATAGGATTTGACAATGTCATGCAGCCAGCCTGCAAATTGTGCCACGTACCGCATGTCCCTGGTTATGCTTATGTGATACCTTACTTTGTCGGGCCGCAGCAGAGACCAGCCTGACAGTTTTATAAACTCATTCGCGGCATTGCAGTTTCAATATACTGCCATTCCATATCGCCTTTCTAAAGCGTACCACGTGTTCCTTTACTTAGTTTTATTATTCTAAACATATCACTCCGCCTCTGCATTATCTGCATAATTCACTCTCAAATAAATGTTTGCCCTTAGTTATAAATAAATATTTTAATTAAATAAATATATGTCTGCCATTACTCTTATAACCCATACTTTAGACTCTTGCATTGCAAAGGTATAAATCCCTCCAGGCATGCATTAGAAATACTCACTCGAGAATTTTAGATAGCTAGATTACGCCTTCAAATAAATGTATTCCTTTTGTAAACATTACAGTATCGGAAATACCGCTACTGAAATCATCAATATAAAATAATGTCTAAATAAATAAATGTATTCTTTAAAATATAATCATGTTGCAAATCCCGTTACTGAAGCTGTTAGTCCATAAAATATTATTAGATTGTTTTATTAAAATATGTTAATAAATAATTTTAAACTATATGTCTGCATTTACGTTTCATTTATTCGATACCCATTCTATATAATATTTCCTCGATTATGTAAATATGAATGTTTAATTAATATTAGTTTGGTTATTGGCTAACTCGAGAATAAAATCATGAGTCTTTTGCATATCCCTGACCACCGTGCCTAAGGAAATATTTACTAATGTCGCATCAGATGCGTTCTTTCGTGGATTGTATTGTGGAATTGATAAACTATGTTCGAACTCAGTACCACGGGTGGCTTCGCTACTCGATGGTGCTGCTGTTCTGTATGGTGGTCGAATTCTGCACTTGTTTATGAATCACACGTTTTCTGACCGTTACATAGTTAAATTTTTTTTTTAGCGTTTGGCGATTTCCAACGTGGAGCTTCCGATACAAAAAACCCATATATACCCTGAGCAAAATATAATGCATATAAATTTCTTTTAGCGTTCGTTACTCGAGTTAGCTAATTATTCTATATATATATACGATTTTGTTTTGATAAAAATAATGAAAAAAAAAAGTAAATCGAGTGAAATAATGTGGGTCGAGTGAATGAAAGGACAGCAGGCATAATAACAAATTTAAGGAAAGCAGGGATGTGTGTGTAATTTAAGAAGGAACGAAAATACTCGGATCTAATGAAATATTTTGCTTTATATATATATGTCAAAAAAAAAAGTAATCAGTCGTTAAATGAGAAAGCAAGTAGCATTGAATTTTTTTTTATTAAATTATCGTTATATATATAGCATAGACAGCAGAAGCTTGTTATATATGTTAATAGTAAATATTTTGTTAAAGTACAAATATATATATCATAGACAGCAGTAGCTTATTATACACGTAACCAGTAGTTTGCTATAATATATATGTTAAATATGTTAAACGCAGCAATATAGAGATAGGGCAATGTAGAGTAGGTGAGGGCAGCGAAAGAGTGTTCTAGGGCCAGTATACCGGTGGGGAGTAGTCAAATGCTAGTAGTATAAAATAAATAAATAATATCAAGAAAAATGGAAGCAGAAAATGATAGAATAGCATCAATGAACTTCAGTCTAAGGTTACTTGAAATATTTAGAGAGAGTAAAGAAGGATGGAGGAAAATACATGAGGAAGCGAGAAGAAGATATGAAGAACCAAAAACGAGTCAGGAAGAGGAGGAGATACGAGTTAGGGAGCATCAGAAAATTGATAGGGAAATGTTGATATATCTTGAAATGATCAACGAACATTATGGAATATCTTCAGCTAGTAAAAAGGAAGACAAGATTAAAGATATGGAAAAGGAAAGGGAAATTGAGATACTTGACAAACCGATGATAGTAGAAGGGCAAGCAGATAGTGTAGTAAATATGAAAAAGTGTGATGAGCAAAGAAACCTCATTCCAGCCGATGAAGGCCCACAAGAACCGGAGAAGGAAGTAAGCATTAAAGAAGAGACGAAGGTGGACACTGGCATGATGCCAACACGTTTGCATTTTGGTAAAGCGGACTCATTACTGATCAAGACACCATTACCCATGGATGAACGTGAAATCAATATTGAAACTGACAGATGCAAGGCACACCGCCGCCTTACAGAAAGGGCAGGACGGAAATTACGAGCAGATCGGAGAAGCCAACATTTCCAGGTCGGGAACTATGTTTGGGTACGGAACTCTCAACAAAGTAACCGAGATAAAAGAATATATAAAAAGTTCTTTCCTTTGTACCGGGGACTTTTTATAATTGATCGCACATGCGGCCCAAATGCATATTTATTAAAAGATGGAGATACCATAAAAGGGACATACAATGCCTGTAATCTCAAACCATGTAGGTATTATCCACCTGACCCAGGGTTGTAAAAATATTAGACTATTAGGACGGATTAAGCGTATATGAAAATAATAAAATGAACTTGATATAATGAACTTGGTTGAATGGATTGTACTTTAGTCAAATAGGATTTTCGATAGAAATTTTATTATATATATTGTTGTTTTAATTACTATTACTACTAAAAAAAATTTTTTTTATATTATACTAACTAATCCTATTCTAAGAATTTTCTTTAATATATATATTCAGTTTAACTAACATTACTATGATTTCTACCAGACACGGCCAAATTAGGCCATTTTAATTCAACTATAAATTCTAGATCCGGGTATGTAAATTGTTCGTTGCTTCATGTAATCTCTGCTTTCTATATTTCAATATATCTATATAAAAAAAAAATAATTTTTTCGTACTTAAATTATGTAATGTAAATTTTTTTTCTTTCTTGCCTCCTTTGTTCTTCCTTAATTGTTCACGGGAAGTACGGGGAAATGAAACAGTAAGATTCGTATTCGAATCTTAAGTTTCACCTTTTTCTGTCATCTCTCACTGACTGGTCTATCCCGCCCAAATTTAAACTTTTTGATATCAAATTGTGTGTGTGACAATATTAAAAATGTATAAATATGTGTAGAATTCAGCTTAAACACGCACACATTTCGATCTCAAATTAAATGCAATAAATAGGGATAAAATAATATAATTTAGATTTCTTTTAGTTATATAATTTTGTATAATTTTAATCATTTATTTTGGATTATAATGTTCGTATTTATTGCTTTGTTTAAATTTCGTTTAATAATAATTCTAAAAATATCTGATGTAATATTTAATTAAAAGTTAAAATAATCTTATGTTCCCTTTTTGTTTTTGAAATTTAAAAGCATCGGTCAGTGATAGATAATAGATTAATTAAAGAAAAATTCCCCAAAATTAATTAGTAAATGTAAAATGTAAACAATAGAATGGCAGCTTTCTTTAATTAAAAAAAAACCAACTAAATGCATTGATTATCCTCAGGGCAGATTAAATAGAACCTAAAAACATCTTAACAAAAATGTGAAAGATCAAGATAAAAAAAGAGGCTATCTTAGACTTGCTGGAGACATTCACTTAAACTTTAGCTTTGCTCTCGATCACTGAGAGTCTCCAAAATAATAAAATAATTTGTTCCTGCCAAGGTATGACCGAGTAAAGCACCTAGATTATTCTCCATCGGGAGGGCCTGTCGGATGCCGAACTTTCCATTGCCCATCATAAATTCACCATGAAGATCTGCTGCCTGAAATAAATGAGAAAGCTGCTGCTGTTGTGAAATTAAATGAAATATCTAAATACAAGAAAGAATTGCCACTCGCGAATTATTTGCTACTTAACCAATGGAATCAGAAAACTTCTTATAAAACAGGTACCTGTCTGTGTTCAAACTCTAGAGTACTCTAATAATATGCTATAGCTCTTCTTCATATTACTTATCTAAATTGTAAAATGTAAAAACTACCATTTGTATAACTAAATTGAATAATTAATATAATGTGTAAATTTCTCTACTAATCTAGCTTACCTCATTCTATCTTGAGTGCGTATTTCTATAATCTACATTTCTATCTATAGTTATTATTTAATTATTGCATGCTCATAATTATTTCAATTTTCAAAGTTTAAATCTATGATCGCTTAAAACAATGAATGCGTGTCAAATTTTCATTAATATTTACTTTCTTTAATAACTTAACTTTCATATAAATCGACACGCATTCAATGCTTCATTTATTGTAATGCAGGGTCTACTAGTTTGCAAATGGCTGACGTATTAGTTATAATAATTCCCAATTTATATATGTTTTGTATTTATTAAATCATTATGAATAATTCCAGAAAATTACGTTTCTTTGAGAGTCGCCAACGTTCTTTAGTAAATGTTGATAATGTGGGGCTGAGCCAGAAATCTACTTAAATCTTATCATAATCATTTATACTTATACATGTGTTACGTTTTAGAGACGCGATGACTTATTCTGCCGTAAATATTCTGGATGCTTCAGGGTTGAAATTAACCCCCATCGTCTTACACAAACGGACATAATAAATGCTCCTGTAGGATTTGACAATGTCATGCAGCCAGCCTGCAAATTGCGCCACATACCGCGTGTCCCTGCTTATGCTTATGTGACACCTTACTTCGTCGGGCCGCGGCAAAGACCAGCCTGACAGTTTTATAAACTCATTCGCGGCATTGCAGTTTCAATATACTGTCATTCCATATCGCCTTTCTAAAGCGTACCACGTGTTCCTTTACTTAGTTTTATTATTCTAAACATATCACTCCGCCTCTGCATTATCTGCATAATTCACTCTCAAATAAATGTTTGCCCTTAGTTATAAATAAATATTTTAATTAAATAAATATATGTCTGCCATTACTCTTATAACCCATACTTTAGACTCTTGCATTGCAAAGGTATAAATCCCTCCAGGCATGCATTAGAAATACTCACTCGAGAATTTTAGGTAGCTAGATTACGCCTTCAAATAAATGTATTCCTTTTGTAAACATTACATTATCGGAAATACCGCTACTGAAATCATCAATATAAAATAATGTCTAAATAAATAAATGTATTCTTTAAAATATAATCATGTCGCAAATCCCGCTACTGAAGCTGTTAGTCCATAAAATATTATTAGATTGTTTTATTAAAATGTGTTAATAAATAATTTTAAACTATATGTCTGCATTTACGTTTCATTTATTCGATACCCATTCTATATAATATTTCCTCGATTATGTAAATATGAATGTTTAATTAATATTAGTTTGGTTATTGGCTAACTCGAGAATAAAATCATGAGTCTTTTGCATATCCCTGACCACCGTGCCTAAGGAAATATTTACTAATGTCGCATCAGATGCGTTGTTTCGTGGATTGTTTTGTGGAATCGATAAACTATGTTCGAACTCAGTACCACGGGTGGCTTCGCTACTCGATGGTGCTGCTGTTCTGTATGGTGGTCGAATTCTGCACTATGTTTACGAGTCACACGTTTTCTGACCGTTTCAATATCCTCTTATTAAAATCAATGGTAGCTACTTAGAAAATCATTAAAAAATGAATCTACAAGAAGTAGTAAAATTTAGTCTTAAAAGTAAAAACAATACTTGCAAAATACACTAAGTCAAATATTATCTCTATTGAAAAAGTGGCTATTTAATGTTTTATGTTAGATAATTTTAAAAGACCAACTGATAAAGAGAAGGTTACTCTTGTAATTGATTCTAATGATTATGGCAACAAAATATAGAGTTCTAGCTACAGGTCAGCATAAATAGGTGATAATAAAATCCTATAGTGTCTATAGAAATAAATCTAGAAATATTTTACACAAAGAATCATAGATATTTTAATGATTCAAAAAAAATTAACATTTTTTTTTTAAATCCAAGAGAACATGCCATTAAAATTTATTTTTAGTTCTAAAAATTATTATATCAAAAATTACAACACACAATTCTTTATCAGAGGTTCCTAACATTTGTGGAAATATTCATAAACATGGGAACAGAAAGAACTGAGGTATTGGTAAGGATTGATATGAAAACTTTATTATTAAATATATACCTTGTAAAAATGTTATGTTTATTGTAAGAAAAAGTTAAATGAGGATAATGGTTCACAAGTCAGATAACTATTTCTATTGTTAGTATTATATAATGCTTAATATTCTGAACATCAGTAACATACCTTCAATTTACCACAAAATTATTCCAATAAAATTAAGGAATGCATAAGAGTTTACCAGTCTCATTACCAATCAGAAAAAATGTTTGGAACAATTTGAAACCATATCTACAAATACTCTTTCATCTCCACCTAAACATTGTTTTCACAATTTAATGAAATTGTATGGCACATTAACTATTATTTCAAACATTCTGGTGTCATATCAGTTACATAACCTTTTTTTTATTAAATTCACAATATAAGTAGAACAAGAACAAAAAATCTTGCATTAAGACCATCTCATACCAAAATCAAAACTACAATTTATAGATGACATATGCAAATAGAAAAATAGCTATCATTTTCACAAATACAAAAAAAAAGTTATACTATCATTATGAAACAGAGTAAAAAAAGTTTGTTCAGAAGCCATTGACTTGGAAAAGCAAAATCTTACATAAAATGAATTTTTATCCAGAATAATTATTGATACATTATTGTTAAAAAAATTGTAAATAGTTGACAAAAACAAATATTAAAAAAAAACAATTATAATTACTGGAATATATTGTTATATATAAGGTATAGAAGATAAATTTTAAAAAAAATATGTATGCAACATAATATCACATCATCTTTCTGTGATCATGGAAAATTGTATGAATACTCACCTCAATAAATGTAAGGTTGGAATGCTGAAAAATGAGAACTGCATATATAAAATATCATGTTAAAGTAAAAATACATATATGAATAAAATTGACTATCCCCCCAAAAATAATAAAAGAGCACAAACTAAAGGTTAGATAAGAAAGAATGGATTTGACTAAAGTAGAAGAATGTGCATAAACTAATAATTATATGTTAAATTGGGAATATATAAGAGCAAAAGTAAAAAAAAAGAAATTTTATAAAATCTGCTCTCATGAAAGTGGGAGAAACCTATTATAGCAATCCATAATGTTTACAAATCATTTATTAAGCTTGTCCTTATGAATAATTGTGGAAATAAAGATTCTTTCCTAGGTACATATATGAAATTTATAGTAATGTTGCTTTTGACTATTTAACCTAATAATTTAATTAGAACATCACTTTAAATTTGATATGCATACATCTTAAGTTCACTGATTTCTATCCATGATAATATTGTGACTTAGGCCAGTAATAGCTGAAGACAAAAGCTGAATAATGCAACTCAAAAGTTATATTGTATACTAATATGTGTATTATCATTAACAGTTCATGTATTTTAAAAAAGTAAATAAAGTTAGATTTTTTAAAGAAAAAGTATTTAACAATTTAAGTATAAGATATAAATACTCTCTATATAATGTCAAATAATAATAATAATAATAATAATAATAATAATAATAATAATAATAATAATAATAATAATAATAATAATAATAATGAATAATAAGAATAATAATAATAATAATAATAATAATAATAATAATAATAATAATAATAATAATAATAATAAGAATAATAATAATAATAAGAAGAATAATAATAATAATAATAATAATAATAATAAGAATAATAATAAGAAGAATAATAATAAGAATAATAAGAAGAATAATAAGAATAATAATAATAAGAAGAAGAAGAAGAAGAAAAGAGGAATAAATGGCTTAGAAATAATTTTTATAAGAGATTGTTTGAAAATTATTTATGAACCTGTATTTAAGGGGGAGGGAAAATAGTAAATAGTTAACCATAATCGTAATTCATATCATCCATCCATTTCAGAAAAGAGAAACATTGAAAAGTTCAAAATGAAAACATTAAATGGAAAAAATACAAAATGCAAAATTAGAAATTGAAAATGACTACGTAGAGAAGGATTCAAGAAGATATGAATAAATATAATAAAAAAATCTTTATTATATATATTTATAATAAATCGAGATTAATATTCCAATACTGATTTATTAAGTAAATGAAGTACTCTCGATTCAAAACATAAGATAAAACTTTTTTTTCTCATGTGACATAGCATCAGCCAGGAAGCGAACCCTCTATCCCAGGACAACTGCTTGTAAAGCGGCTGTCACTGACCTCTCGATCAAATTCATTTATGTAGGCAAATCTGAAACATATTGTAAAGAAAGCATGAAGATCAAGTTGTTAATTCAATTATAAATCAGTATGGGCATATTAATCTCCATTTATTACATAACCACATGGAAGTTTATATTTACATAATTCATTGATTTGATATTGACATGCTGTAAAGTGAAAATTTTCTCAAAGTGTCAATTAAAATACAATAAAGCAGTTTATAATATACTTTAAAAAATAATATGGTTGATTTAAGATCTTTATGATTTCTTTCTAAAGTGATTCAGATTTGCCTTCATACTTGAATTAAGGTAAAAGAAAGATGAACCAATCTTTTCTCTTAAATGCTTTGGATTGAGAATATTTAATTTATATAACACTCCACTGTTTGAGCATTACTCTTGATTTATTATATAATATTAAACACTGGGAAGTTTATATTTATATACACGTACATATAATATAAATTTTGAAAGTATTGATTCTGATCCTATGGGTTCAATTTTAGTAATCTTAATTTCATTTTCTGCTTCTATTACAGTTGGCAATTTTGCAATTTATTTGTTTAGTTTTGTGTTTTTGAATGACATCTATTATTTTTATAACCTGATCATCATCATCATAATCTATTAGTATATTATTTTATACTTCCTTTTATTTTTACTAATCCGGAGGTAACGTAAATCATTAGTAGCTTTTTAAGGTTATTAATTTAGATGATAAATCTATGAAATATGAACAATATATATATATATGTACACAAGTGGATATATTTATCTATAAATTATTTTTAAAATGTGATTTCGGAAAAGGTGAAGCGATAAAAAAAAGGGCAAATGTAAGTTGTAGATTTATCAGTTATCTGACATGCTTTTAGAGGTAGATTGTCAAATCTAAATTCCGTCTTTATATGCTTGTTCAATCTTACTTTTTTTTTATATTTTCTGTCAAATCCATACGAGATCATGATACCGTTAAATTGAAGAGTAGCCTTACTTGCTGCCTCTTGCCTCTTCCACTCATTTCAAACCGAATTAAGCTTTTTTAATTTGTTGCAGATAACTTCTATTGATGCATTCTGTTCGCATTTTCATAATGATTTTTTTTTTGAAGCTGTTTTTATTACCAAATGTTCTGCTTCTCATGTGTAAATGTTTATTTTTTAAAATATTTTGTATAAAAAAGTAAAATAAAAAATTAAGTATTTTCAAATCACTTTTAATTAAATTTTCTTATTAGTAAGTTTCTTTTCTCTGAAAAACTATAAAAATTTGTTTTTTATCTAAAATTATTTTTTGATTGAAAATATTATTAAAAATATATTTTAGAGTTTCATTGAATTTTGAAATATTTAATAAATAATGAATAATTGATATATATATAATGAGAATATTAAAGTTATAATCAACTCGTATGATTGTGTTGATAAATATGTAACTTTCGTATACTTATAACAATTATATTTAATATTATTTAACATTAATAATTTTAATATTCTTTCATGGATATTCTTCTCTCTTTGTTTATCTAGGTATGTGTACATATACAAATGTTCTCATTATCAAGAATATCGAGAAAAACACCGAACTTGATAAAAGCCCTTAGCAGAACCTCAAAATAAACCCATATTCTTCTCATCATAAGCCACATCGGCTCTTTCATTTTGCAAGAAAATGTACAAAAAACATTTTTTTGTACAAACAAAAAAGCTGATTATTACTATCTTTAAAAATACACAATTCAATAAATGTTGTTGAATGCTTAAAATGTTGCATTTTGAATTCTCTTAATACATTTTCAATCATTTAAGGATAACTTAATGTTATTTATGGATAATAGCATATTATAAGATTATATTATATTGCTATTAAAGTTGATTTAAACCAAAAATGATTCAGGTTTCATAAGCCTAATAAATCGTATACACACTTTCTCATTTTTTCAAACTTGTACAAAAGTATGCATACATACATACATAAGAACTTACGCATACTATATTTAAAACATTCACTTACTCTAAGGTCAAACTTGGTAATGTTTTTTTTTTGATAGCCAATGATTTCTAAACAGTTAATATGTAAATATCAAATGTTAATCCATTTTCATATAGTTATGTAATACTCAAAAACTTGAGAGATGCAAGTTGATATAAGAAGTAATAAGAAATTTTTTATTTATTTTAATAGCACTAAGCCAGCTTTTGGTAAATTTTCACTAAAATCATATTGCAGCATAAACCCCCCCCCCCAACTCTTCAGACATCCATATTATTGAAAATTTGATGATCAAATGCTCAAATCCCTCTTGATGCCAATATTATTACCATATCCATGTTGAATTTAAGTCATGATATGTGGTATATTGGGGATAATTCACCATATGTGGTCATGTGTTTCAGCTGTATAATATGGAGTGGATAACTGGAGGAACTTAAATATATAAGTTCAACTCCCTCTTAATTACATTAAGTTTAGTATAAACAATATACTTGCATTCAAATATAACATAATCAGTCTGCATTCTACCCATATCTCTTACATGTATTTAAATGGATATATTAATGTCCTATACATGAAAGGTCAGAAGGACTCAAAGTCAACATGAGTATGATAATAATATTGGCATCAATAAGGGATTTGAACATTTACCATCAGACTTTTAATGATATGGATGGCTGAAAAGTTGGAGGTTGGAGAAGATTGAAGCCTGGCCATTAAAGTTTGATGATCTGTTATCTTAATATAAACTGAGCACTAATTATATATAACTGTGGGAGATGATGATCTGAACCAATTGATGATTGCTAGTTTAGCACTAAATAGGTATATTGGAGATCATTTATTTTTTTACATATATCTTGTCATGTGATGGAGTGCATTACTATAGATAGCTTGAAAGTCTGAATACAAATCCCTCTTAATTATATTTAGTTTAATATAGACAATATACTTGTATTTAAATATTACTTATTCTGCCCATCCCTTTTTTGGGTATTTAAATGGACTTAGTAAAGTTCTGTATGAGAGTTGTCACAGTGACTTAAAATCAGCATGGATATGACAATAATATTGACACCAACAGGGCCTTTGATCTTTATGTCAACAGATTCTAATTTAATATAAACTGAGCACTTATTATATATGTGTGAGAAATGATCTGGACCAACTGATTAGTCCTTGTTCAGCAAGAAATAGTATATTGGAGATCATTTATCTTTTTCATATATATGTTATCATATTTATCAATTGTATAAAATAGAGTGGATAGCAGTTGGGGGCTTGAAAGTCTGAGTTCAAATCCTTGTAAATATATATATAATCATTAGAAACCAGTCAAAATCCCAATATATATAAAAATCAAGAAATTCAAACGGTTGTCAAGGCAACCTCCTTTTAGCAATAGAGGTGGAATATATATATATTCTGTATTTAAATTAATAATTTTACATTCATGATTGTAAGAAAACAGTAAACAAACTAAACACAATTAATCAATTTGTAAAATATATGTTTTAGTATTTATTTGGAAGTATGTATGCAATCATAACATATTTTCATCTTCCTTTTATTACTATATCATTCACAAGTATTAAATACATATATTAATTATATGACATTTGCAATAAATAAAATAAAGTTGTAATTATAAATTTTATTAAACGCTCACTATTTAAAGACCTACAGAGGTCCCTAGTGACGATTTTTTTTTTTTTCAGACGCTCATTGCTAAGGTTTACAGCCTTGTTAAAACTATTAATAAATAAAATAATAAATTTCCTAATCAAATAGCTTAACAAAAATATTTCATTTGTTCTTTAATTAATATTTTTTATTTCTTTATTATGTTTACTCTATATTAATAATCTTTATATTTTTTGATTAATTAAGCTTGGATTTCATAATTATTCATTAAAATGAACTGTGTAAGTTCAAAGACTATAATGTTTATAGTTTTTAGATATTAAAAAATAATAATAAATATAAAATGTTATTTTCAACAGATGAATGAGTAAGGAAATAATAGATATTATATGATTTAAAATTAAAAAAGGATTAGTTAATAACCATAAAGTTTAAGTTTATGAAGAATAGAAATAGTTAGTAGATTGTTAATAATGATAAAATAGATAATATAGTTGTCCATGAATATATATATATTGTGCCCTTTTCTATAGGTCAATGATGGTTATAAATGGTCAATTACTAAAAAATTTTAAAATTAATATTATATAGTATTTAAAATTATAGACTATATTAAGCAGTAAAAGATTAATATGATATATTTAATAATAAGTATTGTGATGGTGAGAATTGTATCTAATTCTATATTTTTCTAAATTGTTTTTCAAAATTTTATATAATTATTTTATATAATATAAGTAGCAAATTTATTAAGACAGATAAAAATAGACTAAACACCGGAAATGACTACGTGACTGTCTGAAATATTCTATGTATAAGCACCCGGTTTAAATTAATACTAATAATTAAAATATTTAAATAGTATATTATAGAAGTGGATGGAATTGTCACACATCATAATAAAAATAAGTAGTATACACCTTTATTAATTATTGTTTCAAAATTGTTTTAAAGGTAGTTAAATTGTAATAGATAATAATTGATTTAAAAATAATAATGAGTTAACATTTAAGTCTATTACATCATGATTTTAAAACTTTAGAAATTGTTTATAAATCCAAGTAGGGATTGACCAATAAAAAAAATAGATCTGGGCAGACAACCAAAATCGCGCCAACTAATTGTATAAACGGGGGAGAACAAAAATGTGTTGACTCCAGAGCAGAGGTAAAATTTTAAGCTCTCTAATTTTTTTTTCCTTCAATTTATTAGTCAATTTTATTATAATTTTAATAATATCTTTGAAGAAACCAACTGACAATTTAAAAATCATCCGAAGAGAATCTTAGAATAATATGTTTTAAAAAAAAGTTTTTCATAGTAATGTTTCACTAACTTTACAGTAACCTGCCAGTGAATTCTATCGAAATATAATCGTAGTTTTCAATAGAAAATGGATAGATTCTTAAAACCAAGTTGTAAATTTTATAATGTTCCAAATATGTTAATATTATTAGTTGATATAGTTTATATAGCGTATCACTATGAAAGCTGCTTTCGTGCGTATAAAATCAATGAAAAACCATTGTGCGCAGAGTTAATGAAGATAATGAAAAATAAAAATAAGTATTATTCGTATAAGAATAAATGGACAAAACGAATTTTAATATTGAAATAGTTTTAATTGCTTTCTTTAAGATGACTTGAGAAAATACTCTAGAAAATAGTTAAAGATCGAAAGTAGTGTATATAAAATAATAATGAATGAAAGTGAAGTTTACCAAGGAAAACACTTGCCTAAAGAAAAAAAATATATTTTACAGAAGAGAAATATAAAATATTGGATCCATGGAAAATGCAATTGGTACCGTAATTATTAAATAATTGTAGTTTAACTAGAAATAAAGATGCATCAACGCGCCGAGGTAATATTCGCCAGAACATTAAAAAGCTTCGTGGGATAACTAAATAAAATGTTTTCTAATAATTTTGGATTAAACACTAAAACTAAAGATCGTCTAAACAGTTTATTAAATGAACTAATTTATTTAAAACTTTAATAAGCAGAAAGGAGAACATTCGGACAAAAGAAGAAATAATAAATATTATGGGACTAACCAAGATATACCGTCAGAAAAATATGTGATTATGGTTTGAATTATTTTCTTTACTAATCTAAGTTAAACATTAAGTTTTAGATAGCGATAGGGAAAACAAAATACATTAATTCGTGATATAACATTATATGAAATAATATGTTTTGATTTTGAATTTTAAAATAAAATTGTATGTATGTGGAAATTTGTATATTTGCGATGCTCGAAGAGAAAGAAACCTACTACGAACTCTGATAGGAAGATAAAGATTGTTTTTGGTAACATTTATAATTATTAATGATATATAATGTATGTTTTATTTATTTAGATCAGCTGAGAATCGAATAAATGTAGCGCAAAAGTTTTATTGTTATTATTGTTGTAAAACGCATTTTTGAAAACAACAATCTAAAACACTTTGAGATGTGATTAGATTTTTAAAAAATATGCATACGATAATCATTTTATGTGTTATTAATATAGTTCAATATAACCAATGGTTATGTGATATTTTCTGTTAATTTTCCGATTGGGATATTTAAATGTTATTTTAACAAAACATAGATGTTGAACCTACAGTGTAATAAAGCAAGACAAATTGTTCTTATGGAATAGGGAAATGTTTTATATTAGTGAATTTTGTTTATTGTTTTTAAAAAAAGTAGTTAGTATTTTATCGATGTTGGATACAGTAAAAACCTCAAGAGATAGTTTGGGTAGTGACTTGGTAGTACGTGGTGATTCGGAAACCAAGAGGATGTATTAAAAACTAGGATGCTACAGGGAGTGAAATAATAGGTAGTTTTAGATGTTAATCAGCGTAGTTAACAAAGCCCTACGACTGGTACACATGTTGTCTTGGACAGTGGTATTTTATGTATTTCTTGTGAGTCATACTAGATGTTTGATAAAGCTGAGTAAATAGCTGCCACATCATGCTTATCGCCAAGGTTATTAGACAATTAATGTCGGACCTATTCACACTGTTCCATACATTTTTGAAGTATATTGCAGATAAGTTATCTATCTATCTTCCCAATATCCTATACATCTTTCACTATCTTTATCTGTATTTCTTGCAACTACATCGTTATATGATAAGTCTATTAAAAGGGAAACAATAGATATTTTAGAATGTATGTCATGCTATTATTTGGAATAAGAATAGTTAAGTGTTAATGAAGAGTAGATTATGATTATTGAAAGAAAGATGCAAATATCCTAAGAAGGGAAGGAGTTAGAGAATTATTTTAATTCCTTTTAAGAAATGAACTATAATTTTATAAAAGTATATCCGAATAGAAATATAAAAAAAATATTAAATATAATTTCACGTTTTCTTATTGTTAATTATATTTTAAAAAATATAAGTATTGCATATTTGAAAAAATACAATAACATTCGATAATTATAGTATATGTGAAACTGTAACAGGTGATAATTAAACCCGTGTTATAGTATTATACATGAGTATGGCTTATGGAACAAACGTATTATAGTTTACGAGCATTGGAGAACAAACGTTAAAAGTAATAATAATATTTGAATAATATGCGGAGTGACTTATATAAAGTTACAAGAAAATGTAATTTTCTTTTAAAAACCATATTGATTGTAAAATTATGATGTTATAAATGATGTTTATCCACATAAATAATTTATAATACAGTAACTTTAATATTAAAAGGTAAAGAATGGTGTTACCCATAAAATAGTTAAAATAAGTGATATGATAAACCTAATGAGAAATAAATAAATAACTTTTAAAAGGCATAATAAGTTTAATTAACGATAAAAGAAATATAAATGTGTATAATTCAGCTATTGTAGTGTAAAGAAAAATGAGAATATCCCTTGTAAATAGATGTAGATGGATTTGTTTGTTTTATTTATTTTTATTGATGTTAATAAAATTTTAAAATTTGTTTATTAAAACTTGTGTCTGAGTTTTGTTTTCTCTACATCATTGCATGAATTCACAGGGTATTTTCACAACCATTAAACTAAGTATATGATTGTTTGCACAAAAGATAAATAGAGAAGTATGTTTAATCTTAAATATTTATTGATGTTCTTGTAATTAAATAATTATCAAATTGCATTGCGTTACTGGTCATCAATCCATTATCATAATATTTTGCTAAATTATATGCTATTAATTGCCACTTGCTTTATTTATCAGATTATCTAAACACTGCCACTTATTAATTTATTTTATTACTTAAAGATAAAAAAGGGGATATTAGATTATTAACTAATTTATTACGGTTATAAATTTGCGATGAAAGAAAAACTGTACTAGTTGGATTAAGCAATGAAGATTGTGATTATTATTGTTTTATTATTAATCTAATTGCAGAGTAGTAGATTATGACATAAAATCCCTTATCATACTTTGCTACCATATGTTTATTAACATATGAATAAATTTAAGAACCTGAGATTATTTCATTTGAGCTAGATGATTACTATTATTATTATTAGAGATAAAAGATTAATACTTTAATTGTTAAATGAGTCTTAGTGATTAGAAGTTGCGGAAGTCATAAGAATACTATGTAGTTATTATGTGTAATAGTAGTATAAGGGGGGATAGTGTTCTTATGCCATTGAGGTGGTACCCTGTGGGATATTGTCTCAATGTAATCTACCTTGTCACCCGTATTTCCACTTCTAGTCTCATGAATTCCTGAATATTTATTTGAGTTAGTTTAAAACAGAACCTAAGTTAATTTTAAGAAACTTGAGCTAGTAAAGAATTTAATTGAATATTTCATTAATTATTAGAGCTAGAACCCGGTTAGGTAATTTTCACTATATTATATTTATTTTGGGGGAAGTGGAGATGCGGGAACGGGGCGGTTAGATTATGGCCCTCAACATGATTGGCCTGATGTGTAGTGGAGCTACACACGATGACAAGGGCAGAATATATATATATACAGTTAGGAATACACATGTAAAATTTATATTTATTTTCTATTTATGTTGTACATTTTATTTTATATTAATTGTTTTATTTATGTTTGATTATTTATTTCAGTTTTATTAGTTTTTTAATATATTTTATGTTGTTTTTACTTTTTATTGTATGCATTTTTATGGTATTATTATATAGTTCTGTAATTTGTTTTATTTTATTCATTATATCATAGCTCTGAAGAAGACTGCAGGGCAGTCAAAATGTAGGTGTATGTATATATGTGGAAATAAAGAGTTTTGCTAAAAAGTATTCAAAGTGGTTTGGATAAATTGTATTTATAGGATATTACAACAAAATAAAGAAAAGTGTGATTTTGGTAATATTTATGAAGAATTGAATAACACAAAGGAAAAAAATAGAGCAAATAGATACACATGTGTTTGGAATTATACATTTAGACTCAAGGATGACAATGAACAAATAGGAAGTATTAAGAATTTATTGCATTACTTAAAAGAAAAAATAAGTATAGAAGAAGTCAATTTAATGAATGTAATACAATAATAATAATATAATACAATTATACAAAAATAGTAATAATATAAAATACCTAAAAAATGTAATGATAATAATATAAGACCTAAATTCATTAAAATGGAGAAATTAAGACAAACACTGATTAATAGTGAAATATTTATAAAGAAGATAGAAAAGAATGTCTTAAAAAAATTCCTTAAAAATTGTTATAAAACGAAAAAAACATTTATATAAAAAAATAAATAACACAGAATTCACATTGAGGGACAAACTAACAAAAGATGCAGAAGATAAATTTTGAGGATTATGTGAGATAAGAAGAAGTATGATAAATGAGAAAGCAAATCAAAGACATGTTAAAAAATTTAAAATATTGGTGGAAGAACAAAAAATAAAATAAGACATTATAACAGATGACAAAATGGATAATATACACTTCACAGAAGAATATATATATATATATATATATATATATATCTTATGATATATATATATATATATATATATATATATATATATATCGAACAAAGGAATAAAATAAGTGCCAATTGGAAATGATATTAAGAAAGATGTGGTAGAGATAGAAGCAACAATGGATAAAATAGCACAAGATTTTATAGAAGAAAAATAAAGAGTTCATTATTATGATGACAAAGATATTACAAAATTGTTAAATAATGAAGAGAAAATATGGCTTGATAAATTTTAAAAAGAAATAAATAATTTGATATATAAAATAGAAAATAATAATAAATTTGAAAAAAGAAGTAGAGGGAATGTAATGTAAAGAAGAACAAAAAATTAATAGGGAAGAAAGAAGTCAGAAAGATTAAATCTAAGTATGAAGAAGAAATAGTTTTCTTAAAGTCAGATAAAGAGAATAAATTAGTGATATTAGATAAAAAAGATTATTTAGAAAAAATGAAGGTTATGCTGAGTGATAAGTGTTTGAAAAAGTTAAGAAGAATGACAGTGACTTAAAAAATAAAAAAATGTATACATTAGTTAAACATATTTATAAAAAGGGTTTAATAAACAGGTCAACATTTGAGAAAATAGGGAGTAAAGAATGTAGAATAGCAAGAATATATGGGGCTCCAGAAATTAAGAAAGAAAATATACCACTAAGGCCAATTATTGATTGTAAGGGATCTTATTTAGACAAAGTTTCAAAATGGTTATCGAGTGAATTTTTTAAAAAATATGCAAATGAGTATGAAAATTCCAATATTAAAAATAATAAAATTTTCATGGATGAAATTAATGACATATTTAAAAAATATGAATACAGAAAATTAACATTTATAAAAATGGACATTATTTCTATGTATACTAATTTAGATGTAGGAAAAGCAATAAATTTTCTATAAAAAATATATATTAAGAATAAAAATAAAACAATAAAAATACCAGTTCATATTTTGGTAGATTTAATGTAATTATGTTGTAAGAATGTAATTTTTGAATATAATAAGGAATTTTACAAGCAAAGAGAAGGATTATTAATGGAAGAGGATCTCAGTGCAATTTTAAGCAATATTTATATGAATGAGTTTGATAAAAATATAACAGAAAATAAAAATGCTCCTTTGTTTTTTAACAGATATGTAGATGATTATCTATTGATTTTTAATAAAAGGCAAAGAAAAATAAGCTGGTTTATTAATGATATTAATAAAATAGATGAGAAAATAAAATTTACGGTTGAGAAGGAAAAGAATAATGAAATTGCATATCTGGATATGTTTCAAAAGAAATTGATAGATAAAAAATGGTGTGTTCAGACAAATATTTATAAGAAGAACAATATTAGTAACAAAATAACAAGCTGGTTTTTCAACATTGATAGAAAATATAAAATTAGTTGTATATATTCAAGAATATACAGGACTGCAATGTACTGTTCAAGGAAAGAAGATTATATTAAATAAAAAGATTTAATCAAATGAGTTAAAATGAGTGGTTTCCATGTACATATAATTAAAAGATGTATTGGAAAAATAAAGTAGAAGATAAATAAAAATGTAAAGAGTGAAAGCAAAAAGAAAGGTGAAAATCGATATATAGGAATAAAACAAATAATAATATTATAGTGAATAACCATAACAAAATTATACGGAAGATTAATAAAAAAATACAAAAGAATAATTACCACCAAAATAGTTAATAAAAAAAGAAAACCTATTAAATTTGATAGGTAACAAATACATAGGATATAATAAAGAAATAATTAATGGAGTATATATGATAAAATGCAAACAATGTCTTGATAGTGGTATTGATAATAAATATGTGGAAGAAACAAAAAATTCTATAAAAACAAGGTTAAAAGAACATCTGGCAGATAATATATTACCTATATATATATATATATATACATTTAAAGAAAACAGGACACAAATTTACACAAAGTTCAATAAAATTGAGGTTGCATACAGAAAGTATTAAAGAAAGTAAAATAAAAGAAGCTATATTAATACGAAAGATAAAACTAAAATTTAATAGGGATTAGGATGAAATTGGTACAGATATAGTTATTAAATAAAATATATAGAGGTAAATATATAAAGAGATAATGGATAGTAAATGAATTGGGTGATAAAATGGTTAAGTTAAATAGGAGTATAAGCATGGATATATTTATAAATATTACATTATAAAATAAATAAATAAATGAATAAACTTAGCATAATATTTACATATAAAGCACTATAATAAAAATTATGAGGATTATAAAATAATAAAAAAAGTTGAACTGTATAAAATATATATATATATACACAAATAAAGACTTGTAAGGAATATGTACATAAACATATAAAGCAGTATAATATAAATTTATGAGAATTACATAATAATAAAAGTTAAAGTGTATTAGTGTAAAGAGTGGTGGGCCATGTGAAAGTCTGTGCTCATACCCTGTCTATTACATATATAGACACAGGTATATATAAGCCTGTGTATTTCAGCTAATATATATATATATAAAGTTGTAGGGAATATATATATATATATATATTTGGTTTAAATATATATATATATATATATTTGGTTTAAATAATATGTAATAGAGGGAGCTAGGGTATAAGACATTTTTTTGGGAAGTAGGAAGACATGCATTAGATGCAGAGATGTGGACAGCAAAGGAGGTAACTCAAGGAGATATGGGATGGTTAAGTTTCTATATGAGAGATGCAATAAAATGAAAATGTTTGGTAGGTTGCAATTTATGGATAGTAAAAGAATAGCCAAATTAGTGTTTAATTGGGTTATGAGTAAAGGGCAGGTAACAAGATGGGTGAGAAAGGTAATGCGGTATGCAAAAGATTTGGATAAAGAATTTATATTGGTATACTTGTATAAAAGGTGGGATGATTGTGTTAGGAGGATTGTTGAGTGTTATAGTGGTAAGGAATAGGATAAAAGAATAGAACGATTAATAAAAAATAGGGAGTTGGAGAGATGGAGAAGTAGTATGGAGGTTAAGAAGAGTTTAAATATATATATAGATGTAAAGGGAATATTGGAAGCGAGTTAATTTATGATAATAATAAGGAAAGTAGTTTATTGTTTAAGGCTCGAATGGCATGGGTGATTTAGTGTGCAAATTGTGTAAGGAAGGGGTAGAAAATATGAGGCATCTGTTGATTGAATGTAAATGCTTGAAAGCAGAAAGGGTACAGATAATGAAGTTATGGGAGAATAGGTATGAACAAAGTGACTATACAGAAAGTGAGTTATTAGTTTTTATACTGGGTTTGTGAAAAGATAAGTGGGATTTAGATTTAAAGGCCATAGAGTTGACAAAGATTATGTTGTGGAAATGGGATGGGGCAGAATATGGGAAGACTTAGAGTGGGGAATGGAAAATAAAGTGGCTAACAGGTTTATCTGGGCATAGTTGCTGAGATATTCTTGACTTCGTTTAAGGAGAAGCCAAATACATCATCACATCATCACATTATAATTACAAGTATCATTTTGAAGTTCACTATTATTGAGATATAGACTTTTAAACAGAGAGCATTACTGGGTATTTGTAATTGAAAACAGAAAGAGTACATATAATGAAGTTATGGAAGAATAAATATGAAAAAAGTGATTATACAGAAAGTGAATTATTGGTTTTTATGCTGGTTTTGGGAAAAGATAAGTGGGATTTAGATATAAAGGTTGTAGAGTTTACAAAGATTTTTTTGTGGAGGAGGGGGAGAGAGGATTTTGGGGGGAGTTTGGGGGGGGGAAAGAAAAAAGAGTGGGTAACATGTTTGTTTTTGGGTATTATTTTTTAGATTTTTTTGTTTGTGTTGGGGGAAGCCACAATACATCACATCACAACACATTGAAAAAAAAATGTTTTAAGAAATTTAAATGAACTGGGTAAGCTTAAAGATTATAATGTTTCTAGATTTTAGATATTAAAAAATAATAAGAAATATAAAATATTATTTTTAACAGAAGAATGTGTAAGGAAATAATAGATATTATATGATTTAAAATTAAAAGAATATTAATTAATAACCATAAAGTTTAAGTTTATGAAAAAAAGAAATAGTTAGTAGATTGTTAATAATGATAAAATAGATAATTTATAATTGTTGTCCTTGAATATATATGTATACAGTTAGGAATACACATACATAATTTATATTTATTTTCTATTTATGTTGTACATTTTTCTTTATATTAATTGTTTTATTTAAGTTTGCTTATTTATTTGTTTTATTAGTTTTTTAATATATTTTATGTTGTTTTTAGTTTTTTATTGTTTACATTTTTTGTGGTATTATTATATAGTTCTGTAATTTGTTTTATTTTCTTCATAATACCATAGCTCTGAAGAAGACTGCAGGACAGTCAAAATGTAGGGTATATATATATATATATATATATATACAAAGAAAGAGTTTTCCTAAAAAGTGTTCAAAGTGGTTTGGATAAATTATATTTATAGGATATTACAGCAAAATAAAGAAAAATGTGATTTTGGTAATATTTACATCTATATGTTTTCAAATCCATCTATCCTACTAAAATAGCCATATAAGACTGAACTAAATTCAGATACACTATGCATTAATAGCTTTAGCAATATAACATCACTAAAGCCTCAAAAGCAAAACAATAATTGTAAAAAAATCAAATTATACAACATGTGACTTAACTTAATAAGCTTATGATACAATATAACGTAAAGAGCATGCTAATAGTTCTAAACAATCTTTTCTGATAAATGCAAGAAGAGAAGGCATTTAAAAATCTCTATCTAGAATTATCCCTATCCCCAAACTGTTTCAAACTGCTGGCTCTCCTCAGTGAGGCACTAGGATATTCAGACATTAGATATAGAATGCAAACTCAAGCACATCATTTATCTAATGCTTAACTATTAAGTAAAAAATCTGAATTTTTCTGACATCTACATGTCTTCAAATCCAGCTATCTACTTTAAATAGCCTTATGGTACTGAACTAAATTCAGATAATATAACATTGCCAAAGCAATCGTAAAAAAATCAAGTCATACATCATGTAACTTAACTTAATAAGCTTGTACTACATGGTAACATAATGAACATGCTAATAACTTTAAACAAGCTTTTTCAATAAATGTCAGAAAGCAAGGCCTTAGAATATTCTACTTAATAGTTAAGTATTAAATAAATCATGCACTTAAATTGGTATATAGATCTAGTGTCTGAATAATCCAGTACCTCAGTGAGGAGAGTCAGCAGCTCAAAATTGATTTGGAGATAGGAATAATTCTAAATATTTTAAATGCTTTCTCTTCTGGTATTTATTGGAAAATCTTGTTTATAGCTATTAGCAAGCTCATTGTATCACGTTTGTAATAGAAGCTTACTAAGTTAAGTTACATGATGTATTATTTGACTTTCTTATTATAATTAGATGTTTATAACACATATTTTTAATCCTTTGAAACACCAGATTGTAGAAATTTTATAAATTCTTAACCCACTTAAAAATACATAAGAATTTTTATAAATACCAGCATATCTATTGTAACGTAAAACAATATTTTGGTTTAGATTTCAAAACCAGAATAAATAACATTAAGTAGAACTTTTTAAATGCTTGATTTAAAATAATTTATAATAATTTTAATTATTAAAATTATTATTTAACTCTTAACTGTTACTCCAATGTAATATAGAAAATATCTAAAAAAAGATGTTTATTTCTACTTTTCCTTTCAAATTTATATATATATACATACTGATTTTCTTTCAACTTTATATATCTACATATAATGCTGCACACACACTACTAAGTTATTTTATGCCACGAGACATGTAACAATCTCAATAATAAGGTAAAATACATTTTTTATATGCACAGATGGTTAATATAGTTAACAATTGATTTATATTTGTTTCTATCAAAAATTGATTCACAGTTGACTGCTAATATAATGTGGAGCTATTTCTTATATAATCAACATAAACCATGTATATATGACTTGGAAATTTACATTTCCATAATTAAAAGCTATGCATTCTAAAGATGGAGTGCAAGAAAGTTAAAGTTTGTATGCAGTATATATTGAAATAATATTTAATACAATTTCAGTGTTTATTTTGCTATGATGGTTAAGCATATATATCACTATAGTTATCAAATATTCAATTCTTCAAGGGTGTTGTAAGCAATGCATCATAGATTGAATACACAATATCCTTTGCAATCATTGATTATCTTGGAAAAAGAGAAAATGGTTGATACACTTATACAATCAATTGATTATTAGATGTAAAACAAAAATGGAGATATAATGCAGGAAAATAAAATTTAACAAAATCTATTTCAAAAGTCTGCTCTTTCTTTACAAGTATTTGGTAAATAGAGAAAAATATATAAATACATAAATCAATCTATACCTGTGATTAACAAAAAAAAACAAAACATCTTCACTGCAAAACAACAAATATTTATATTACAATGCTGCTTTAATTTATATTCAATAAAATCAGTACATTTTTTTGTCAAATATAATTTTCTATGGCTTTCTTTAACCAGAAAAAAATCATGGAAATAACATATTTTCAAACTTTTAAATAAATTTAGAAATAAATATCACAAAATTGTTAACCATCTTTATCTTTATAGAAAGTATCTCAAATGATTACATAAACTATAGCAATCTCAAAATTCAATAAACCTAACAATGATCCAAATAATATTATCCAATGCTATGTGTACCTTAAAACACCTGTAAAAATGAACTTATGAAGAACTATGTCAATATTTAAGAACCATCTATTTTTTATATATAAGTAAGCTAGATTTAGAATAGATAACCTTTTCTAAAAATTTCTAAAGTTCTTACTTTCTGAAAAACTATTAACTTATTTAAGAAAATATATTTCAACAGAAAAAGTTAGGTGGTTTAAAACACACTGCAAAATAGAAAATGTACAGAAATGCATCCAACAATAGTCAGTTCTTTTAGATGCTTAATATATAATATCTTTATATAATCTTTTGGAAATAGGATTCAGAGGATATCTTTAAGTTGATGACATTATATCAACTACACAAAAGAGATCTTTCTCTGAAATATAAAATATCTTAATAGTAATAAATCAATTGTCTCTCCCCCTTGTTATGGGAGACTTTAATTTTAAAATTGGTAAACAAATGAAAGATAAAAGTGCTGTAGGTAATTTTGGTTATTGTAATAAAAATGAGAGAGGATATAGACTTGTGAAGTTTGCAGAAAAAGAAAACGCTTATATCATGAATTCTTTTTTTGAGAAAAATGTTAAAAGAAAATGAACATGGAAGCATCCAAATGGAGGTACAGCAGAATTGGATTATATTTTGACTAACAGAAAATACATATTTCAAAATTGTAATGTTCTTAATAAATTTAACACAGGAAGTGATCATCGATTAGTAAGGTGTAATATACGTGTCAATGCAAAACTAGGGAGACAAAAATTATTAAGAAAAACAATATTTACAGTTGACATTTCTAATCTTCAGAAACACTCTAATGAATTTAAATTAGAATTTACAAATCGGTTTCAACTATTAGTAGATTTTGAACATGATTCAGAGTTGAATGAAATCAATAAGAAAATAAATGATACACTTTTAAAAACTGCAACAAAGATAGTTGCTAGAAAAAAGCAGCAATTGACCAATAAAATTTCTACTGAGACTAGAGAAATTATGAAGAAAAGAAGGAATATGAAGGTATAAAAAATGATGCATTAAAAAGGATTGAATACCTCAAATTTTGTAAAATGGTGTGGAAAAGAGTTAAAATGATATAAGAAAGTATAACGGTAAACTAGCAAGGAAAGCTGTAGAAGAGAATAAAAGTCTCAAGAATGTAAAACAACATTTTGGTATTGGTAGAAAATTTATATCTGCAATAAGGAAAAAAGATGGAACTATTACTAAAAAGAAAGATGACATCATATAATGTGTAGAAGAATTCTATCAAGAATTATATAGTAATAAAGAAGAAGTATCTCCTACATCTATTATATCTTCCAAATTGCCCACAATTTTAAATGAAGAAATGAGATATGCAATTAAATTTATGTACAAAAGAAAGGCTTCAGCTAATGATGGAATTATAATTGATATATTAAAAAAACAGGTGAATAAATAGAATTTTTTATAGCAAAATTATATACCAAGTATCTAAATGATAAAGATGTACCAGATGATTGGAAGAATGCAGTACTAATATTAATATTTTAAAAAGGTGATAAAGATAATATTAGAAATTATAGACCTATCAGTCTTTTATCAGTTTTATACAAAATTTTTACCAAGATAATTAGAACTCGACTACAGAGAACATTGTTTTCCACCAACCAAGAAAACAAGCTGGATTTAAAAGTGGTTTGTACCGTAGATCATATCCAGGTATTGAATGAAGTTATAGAAAGAACAAATAAATATGAATTGCCACTATGCTTTGGATTTGTAGGTTATGAAAATGCATTTGATTCTATAAACATTTCTTCAGTGATTAAAGCATTGGATCACCAAGGTATAGATCCAGGATATTGTTCTATTTTAAAGAATATTTATAAAAATACAACAGCAGCAATTAGATTACATAATGATACTAGAAAAGTCAATATTGAAAAAAGAGTAAGACAGGGTGACTCCATATCTCAAAAACATTTTACAGCAGTGCTGCAAGAAGAATTTTGTGGATTAAAATGGGAATTTAAAGGAGTGACAGTAAGTGGAGATTATTTAAGTCATTTAGATTTTGCAGTTGATGTAGTTGTTTTTGCAAATAATGCTTTAGAGCTGCAGGAAATGTTGCAGGAGTTATCAGATGAAAGTAGGAAAGTAGAACAAAAGATAAATGCTAAAAAGACTAAAGTAATGTTCAATGGATTTTCTCAAAATATGAAAATAAAGATTAATTAAAATGAGTTTAAAGAAGTTATCAGCTACAGATATCTTGGTCATATTATTAATGCAGATGGAAACATAATGGATGAAATTAATCATAGACTTAAACTTGGTAGGATTGCTTTTGATAGAAATAATTTGATACTAAAAGGAAATACATTTATGTGTTTGAAATGATAGGTTCTTAATAAATGTGTTTTACCAGTTCTTACTTAATTAAGAATCTGAGACTTAGATACTTAATAGAAGAGCAATACAAAGTCTTTATACCACTCAAAGAAATATGGAGAGATGCATGTTAGAAGTAACAAGAAGAGATCGTAAATGCAATACGTGGGTAAGAGAAGAAACAGGTGTTGTTGACCTCATTGATAAAATTAAAAGACTCAAGTGGAGTTGGGATGGACATATTGCTAGAAAATATGATAATAAATGGATGATTGAAATTTTAAACTTGATTCCAAGAAATTATAAAAGATCCAGAAAAAGACTACATGTGAGATGGATGGATGAAATAAGAAAGTATGCAGGGGTGATGTGGAGAAGAGAAGCTAATGATCTGAGAAGATAGTTTGAACGTGGAGAGATTTTCATCCTACAGTGAATTGATAATGGTTGATGATGAATAATGATAAATTCAATGTTTCCTAAGACAAAACTATTGACATTCTTTCCTAAAGATAATATGATTCAACTTTTCATCTAATGATTAAAGACTTTTAAAAATTAAATATAACTTAAAACCATAATAAACTTAAACATAATCCTAATCCATATTAATGTTAAAGACTATGTCTAATAAAATTCTAAGAATCAATCTGCATAATAGTGATTAGAGTAGTGATACAAATCCTTTGAAAGCAGATTTCTTAACTTTAGAACATTCTACTGCTGAATCCTATATATGAAGAAACAATCCTAACTTTTGACAAACAAATTAAAAAGATTTTATTTGCATATCAAAATTTATTTCTAAGCAGTAAGTTCTCATTTTGTTTATATTCTCACACAAAATATTTTGGACAAGTGATCTCACATAAATGTAAAACTATTAACCAAATCACATTTTTTAGTAACACAAGACACAATTTTATAATCAAAAACTTGTTTTGAATAATAATTTTCTCTTTTTTATGTATGATGAACAGTCAAAAATCTCTTTAACTAAATGAAAAGTTATGACATAGAAAATGGCTTCTTGTAAAACACAAAACAAAAATTCCTTTTTCTGATCTGATAATAAACGGATTTAAACTTTTTAAAAAATTATTAGAATTTCACCAACAAGTAAAAGAATATCATTATTTTTTAACAACTGCAATTTACAATTATAGTTGCTAAAAAATAAGTAAGTCATTGGTGTCTATATAATACCAAAGATCCTTTCGTATTTATATATGTATTCCTAACTATACATATCAAAAACATAAACAAATACAATTAGACGTAAGCTATAAAATTAATTTTTATTGTCACTATGAGAAAAATTATATATATGTATAACAATTTAATATAAACATTAATAAAAATATCTCCGAGTTACCTCAGCTTGTTAATATTATATTAAAAATATGACAACGATTTTAAAATTATATTAGGACCTTATCTCTAATATAACGTTTATATGCAGCATTCTCATAATATCATTTTTAGAAGTAAAATTTAAATATTTTGAAATATCAAAATTATTTCTTTTTATACCTTTTTAAAATATAGTGAATAGATTTATGTACAGCTGCATTATTCTTCTGATATCTGTTTATGTTATTACGATATATTTATTAAACTTATTTATTATTATTATTTTTAAAAAATAGTTTAATTTATAACCATTTTATTGTGAACATTTAATTAAAATATTTAGTAAGTCTTAAAAACATTGTATTATCAGAAAAAAAAAACATGTTTTATCATTTGCTTTGATATTTTAAAGTTTGGGAGAAAATTCCAGCAACAGAGGAAAAAATATTTACTATTTTTTTTATATTTTTTTAGAAAACCATAATTCAAAAGATTAAGGGTTAAGCTACTGCAATTCGTTTTCCTTTAGGAAAAAGTAATATTGGGAAATGAGTTAGAATGTATAAGATGTGTAAGGTTAAAGCAACTAAATTTTATTAATAATAGCAAATCATTAGAGAAAAAAAACCCAGATACTTCTAAGATAGTTTTCCAAAGATGCATGAGAGAAATTTTAATATGGTTTTGAATTGCACTGAGATTATCTTTTAAAAATAAATATAAGCTTAGTACTGAATGACATCTCTCTTAGGTCAAAGAGCAGTAGAATTGTCAATCATATTGTCTAATTTATCATGAAATGTCAAAAGCATAACTTGTGAGAAGTTGTCCTTTGAAAAATTGATTTGAAGTCCAGTCCCTAAGAGTTTCTTCACTTTATTGAATTATGATCTCCTGCAAATATTAACTTTTATTACAAGATTTGCCATTCATTTGATATAATTTAGTCATCTTGCCTTAAACTTAATAATAAAATACTAAATATTTTCTCCTACAGTTTGAAAATATATATTTAACTATATATATATGAACTTTTATGTATTAAACTACTATATTATATAAGCATGAAAATATTATATATATATATGAATGTTTTCATGGGTTGTAGATATAAAAAACATTTTTCAGTTTCATCCATGTAAGCTTTTAATTAAAAAAAAAACTCCAATGTTTTGGCTTGATAACACAAGCCCTCAACTGGAAAATGAAAACATTATAATTGTAGATGTGCTGTAAACAGTGTTAATAAAAATAGTTATAGAGGCACTGAAAACTCCACAACTAAAAATATAGATGTATAAAATTTGAAAAACTGAAAAATTAATAATAAATAAAAATTCAGGGACTTTTTTTTAAATTTCCATATAGGAAGATGTTTACATGTGTCATCGGCATTTGTTAATACAATTTGTTTTTTTTTAGTATCTCAATAGCTTCTGGGATCTTACATTGGTGTAGGTTTTTACATCTGGGTAGGATACTGGTCTTAGAAAAATCAATATTGTGACCTGAATTCATAGCATGGATCAAAAATACTTGTGTTATCAGGTTGAAATGTTGGAGTTTTTTTAATTAAAAGCTTACATGAATGAACCCATAAAATATGTTATATATATATATATATACACACACACACAATATTGAACCTTTTTAAATTATTATTTATAACATTAAAACACAATAACAAAATATGTACTTTAGAATTAATTTAAGAAACATGACATCATATTCATCATTATCAATATATTTTATCAGCTACATAATATTTATAAAAAAACTACTTTTTATTTTATCCCTTTGATCCCTCTTGTCTTTATTTTATGCTATAAAAAATTTCTTAGTTGTTTTTTTCTTCAAATATTTGCTCTTCACAAATTATCTCAATACCTTATTAAATTTATGGCCATGTTCTTTTTTATGATGACAAAATAAGGGTTTTAAGACACCTATTAATTTAAGTAGATTAAACAGTAATACAAAATCTAAGATACATAAGATAAACTGATCTAATGTATTGTACACTGTAAAGTGTCACCCATCAAACTAAGACTAATACTGTATTTTCTTACATGCATTAAAGCAAAACTATTTCCACAAATGTATTAGTATTTTGTAATCATGAAATTAAACATGAATATAAAATCATTTCAGATATTGTGAAGTGTATTGTTAAGAAAAAAGTGATAAAAAATCAAGATTGTATGTGATTGTGCCAAATTAGAACATGATAAACCAAAAATTGTTTAAGTAAATAAATAATTTTTTTAAACATTTTTTGCTTCCTGTGTTGATAACATGGTAATAACAATGAGATTTATTGGTGAACCATATACGACATGCAAGTGTGGTCACCTACTATTCTGGACTCATTCCTTGCTGATATGCTTCATATTAGTCTTTTTAGCTGGTGTCAAGCAAGATATCAATATTGAACTTTCATCCCCTGATTATCATATAATATATTCTATGTTTAACTGTTATCATGTGTTGTAACCAAATTTCTAAATAAAAATTCCATATTTTATAAAAATAAAAAAAAAACAATGAGAATAATACCAATATGTTGAGAGTATACTAGATTTTTAAAATAAATTTAAAATTTACAATGCATATATTTCAATTTTTGAAAGTCTGCAGGTCCTGATAAAATATGAAAAGTTTTCAAACATGGTGGTGATGTGATAGATTGAATTTTTAAGGAATGTCTAAATCTTTGAAGTTATGCCACCTGATCTTAAAACAGTTTTTTTGTTCCAGTTGTTTAAAACAGAAACAACTGACAAAATGAGTAACTACCATGGGATATTATTAATATTCACAACAGCAAGTGTGCATTAAAAATTTTGGTGAATAAATTGTTTCAAGTTAAGCTTAATATAGTTTTAAAGTATCAAAAAATATACAGACATGATGTTTGTTGCAAGGAAAATTTAAGATATGGGTTGGAAACAAAGAAGTGATTAATAAATTGCTTTTATTAGTTAAGGTCAATGCATTTGTTTCAGTTATCAGGACATATCTATGACATATTTTGATGTTAGTTAGTTGTCCACCAATTTGTTTATGTTAAACATGTTCTACGTTGATGGAATGAGAAGAAGGGTTTACTACTGATGGAAAATCTGAAACATTTGAAATAAAAACTGCTATTAAACAAGGATGTTTACTTGCTCCAACAATGTTTTAAATTTTTAAGACTGTGGTTTATGAAATTGTTTATAATGACTTAATCAACTATACAATATGGGTTTGATTATGGCATTTTAAATGGAAATTGATTAAAAACAAAAGCAAGATATTTATCTTCTTTGATTCTAGATTTACAGTAAGCTGATTATTCTACTATTTAGGATGGTTCAAAATACAATTATACACACTGTTCTTATTGTTTTGAATGCAAATATATAGATCTTGGTTTATTAATTAATATTGAAAAAGCTCAAATTTTGTATTCAACTAGCAGCAGAAGAAAATTCCTTAGCAAATTTGATCTTAGATCATTAATAACTTGAGAATATAAACCAGTTTAAAAACTTATTAGATTTATGAAATGATTCTATAAATTGAGATCTAACCCAGACTCCAATGTGGTGCAGTTGTTTTTAACAAGCTAAAATATAATATTTCATCACAGAAAAATAAATACTGCTATGAAATTAGCTACACATAGAACTGTTATTTTATCTAATCTATTGAATGGAAGTGAAACTTGGATGCCCAAATGGTGAAATAGAAATGGGGTACTCATCTTTTAGCTAAAGATGCTGCTCTGTGGCATGGTTTTCGTGCCAAAACACATAAAAATGCTGTTTCCGTGGCCGACATGTTCGAACCCGCATTTTCTATAATACAACTTTTTTGTTGTGCTACAGAATGCAGGCTGCTATGTCACATCACAGTACAACATATATGCCACATAGCAGCAAATACATTTTTTGAATATCGCACAATTTATAAAATAATTACGGCTTGATGAGAGAGTTTGTATTTGAATTGCATTGAATTGTTGTTTTCATTGTTTTTTTATTTATTTTAAAATGTTCAGATTTTTTAAAGCAATAATTCTAAGACTTTTTACAATGTACTGTATTGAACTTTTATTTGGAAAAATGTTAAATATCTATGTTTTTATTGAGTTGCAATTAGGTAACATGTCAAGTAACGTATTGTTAGTAACATTCCATGAGACAAAGAAGATTCTACCAGCTGTATATTTTTGAAGTAAAAAAGAGCGGTACGAAAAAAATACCCAGTAAGAAAAGTCCAAATATACAGGTTTTTTTGTAAATTTCATAAAAAGCAAATATTATAAACATGTTTAATAAGTAAATGTGTTTGTTGTTGTTTAAAAAAGTTTGAGTTTCTTTCTTATGTCTGAGTATGGTTACGATTTTGAATTTTTGTATTTTAGCATTACAAACAAACAGAACACTAACCTTAACCCTAAAACTAACCCTAAACCTAACCCTAAACTAACCCTAAAACTAACCCTAAATCTAACGGTAACAACTTTTACTTTTATTACAATCATTATTTTTTAGTTAAACAACAACAAAAACAGTCATAACACAAGAAAAAAAATATCTGATAGAAAATTGATAAAAAAAAGCCGTAACACAATTTAAAAAGTATACGATATAAAAAACACGAATCAAATTGTAATTTGTTGATTTTATTTTACATTTATTATTATCATTTAAATTGTATAAGTTAATAAAAAATAATATTTAAAAAAGTTGATTTTGTTTTGTTTTTATTTTTGCATTACAAAAAAGCACAGAAAAATTAAAATCAATGGCCTGTGAATGTTCATATTTTATAGTTTTAGCATGAAAATGGTGCCATCCAACATTGAAATGGATTAAAAAATTACATTTAAGGATGCTCCCCAAAATTTAAAAATACAATAGCAATATTATAAAAACAATTAATATGTTCTTCAGCTTATTAAATTTGATACTTTTGATGTACTATTATAAACTCACACATTTATTGAATTGGATATGTGGATCTAATAAACAATGAAAGTCATCCTAAAACGATGTTTTACTGTATACTTGACCAGTGATTTTATTGGAGACACAACTCATCTACATTATTCCAGTCTTTTATTGGAGATATGACTCTTCTACATTATTCCAATCTTAACTAATTAAATAAATGGTCATTAATAAACTTTTCAGCCTTTCTTTATTTTCTAGATAGCGATACCAATATAAAATGACATGTATTTGCAGTCAGATATGTATGTAAGAATTAGAAAATCTAGGAAGTTTCAAGTAAACATGAAATTAATTAAATTCCAGATACAAATGCAGATTAATTTCTATATGATTAATTGTAATTTTGATGGAAGAGTTTACTTCTTATTGATTTTAATGCTAATGTGTATATAATTATGTTATATGTATATTACTTAAAACTATTAACTTGCAGGGGCATTAAAATAAATAATAAATGAACTTTTTCCAAAAAAGTTATCAATGAAGCTGTGTTTATAGCAGAGAATTCTATATATACATATGGAACAATTGGTGCAAATATTAATTTGCATTGCCATAGCAATCTAGTTAGTGCATGGGTGCTGAAAAGTTTATTATGAGAAATTAAACATTATGTTTAATTAAGTATATATTTCTCCTAAAGACAAGGTTGGTTGGATTCTCATTATGAAAGGAACTGAATTTAGAAAAAAAAAATGGATGAAGAATTAAATAATTGTCAATATATATTTTAGAAAAATATCCTGGTTATGTAATTGAAAGGAGGTTAATAGATATTATGAAAAAAGTGGTAAATTTAAAAATTTTTAATAGAGTAGATTATTTAAATGTTATCCTAATGACTTCATATCAGCTAAAATGTTTATGAATATTAAGAGTCATAAAGGTGGTTTTCCTTTATCATTTATTTTTGACTTTACATGTAGTGTTGTTGAGAGTATTTCTAGGTTCCTGAATACTTTTTTAAAACAATTTCTTGATTTTAGTCATTACATAGTTTCTTCTTCTTTTGATAAGATTAATAATTTTATAAATGGAAAATAATTGGAATTTGGTAGTTTAGGTATTAAAAAAATGTATTAATATGTTAATAGATTAAGCAGTATTGATTTTTTTATGTCTGTGTTGGTTAAACAGGGACCTTTGTCAAAAATAAGATTAAAGTTATTAAATATTTGCTTTTATTATTGGACAATTCCATGTTTTTTGCTAATAATGGTAATTTTAATAGGATTAAGGAAGGGTAGATAATAGGTTATATTATTTCTTCTATAATTTGTTCAGTTTATATTAATTATTTAGAATAGAAAATTTTTATTAGGAAGGATTGTTTATGTTAAAATTTATTTGTTACATATGTGAATAATTATATTTGTAAATGAGAATAATAAATTGAAAGAGTTGGTAAATGAGTTTAATTGTTTTGATCCATCTATAAGATATGTTGTAAAAGAAGAGGGGTTATATTTTGTTCAATTAAATTTTTTAGATCTATTGGTGATTAGAAATTTAAAGTATAATTATTTTGTACATAGTCAATATATTAAGAGAAAAGAGTTAAGATCTATAATTAAATCTGATTGATAACAATCTGTATCTCATAAAGTAACTGCTTTACGAAATTATTATTATAGAAATAAGATATTAAATTACTGTAATGGGATAGCTTTGTTTCAAAAGTTCAATTTTATAAAGATATTTTGAATGTTGGCTGCTCTGATAAATTTGTTAAAAGTATTTTATTTAATAATAATATTTGTAATGATGTAAAGGATAAATAAAAATGTGATATTTTGTTTCATTGCCATTTAAATTGTCTTCTTATAGAATTGTATGTAAAAATAGTAATTTGTTTGGAACTAAGATAAATTGCTTAGAATAGGAGTATTACTTTGAATAATTTATTAAATAATACAAAGGAAATTTTTGATAGAAAGACTATTCCTGAAATAATGTATATTATCTCTTGCTTTTGTAAGAATATATATATAGAGAGAGAGTAATTTGAGCTTAAATGAAAGAATAAAGGTATATAAAAGTAGAGTTTAAAACAAATGTCTTATTTCTGCTTTATATATCAATGAAAAAGATACAGACCACACTATTAATTTTAATGAAGGTAAGGTTGTCTTTTTTGAGAGAAATGAAATAAAAAGTAGAATTAAATAATCTTTATTATTAAAAATTTATGATTCTGAAGCAATTAATTGATTTAAAAGTTATTTTAATAATAAGGGTGTATGGCAGATAAGTGGAATTGTGGTTAATGTTTAGTTTAAATATGTTATTTTGTAGTTATTTACATTTGAGAAGTCTGCTTGTAGCAGTGAAATCATTGGTTGTGATTTAGATTTTATTTTTTGGCTAGTCTGATTGGGTTGTGGATTTGGGATAATTTTGATTATATACATAATTAAGATCTTGTATATGTAGAATCAGATTGATTTATGGTCAACATGGGTATTACAATAATAATAGTATCAACAAGGGATATATATATATATATATATATATATATATAATAAACATATATATATATATATATATATATATATATATATATATAATAAAGTTTGATATCTGTATTTGTTTCACAATATATGTAATATACAAATCAATATATATATATATCAAAATACAGTACAATTTATATAAATTATATTCTTTTAGAAGTACTTTCGACTATACACTTTGTAGTCTTTATCAATATATAACGTTGAATAATCAAAACGAGACAACCCTTAACAATACCCATAGTTCAATTCAAATTTCCCACAATTCTGTTATCTTAACATTTGATGACTGGTGATTCATTAACATTTGACGATTTCTTGAAATCAACATAGCCTCTTTTATTTTACGTTTATTATGACAATGTTCAATTTGAATAATTTTCATATTTTTATAATCAAATTTAAATCCATATTGACAAGATTTATTATGATCAAATATAACAGATGATGAAGGTTTATTTACATCTGTTCTATATTGATTCTCTTTTTGAATTCTATTATATAAAAGCATATGTTCTTTTATTCTCTTCTCAAATGTACACTTAGATTCACCAATGTATTGTACGCCACATCCACATATCAATCTATATATAATAGAATTTTGATTAAACTTTGAATTTTGAATTTTAGAATTATTAAGCAATCTATTTATGTTATTTGTAGAGAAAAAAGCAATATGACACAAACCATTATAAATTTTCCTATAAACTTGACCTGCTCATCTGATATAAATGGCATTGAAATCCATTTCATTTTGATATTTTTATTTTTAATTTTATTATAGTGTTGATTTGTTTTAAATCCTTTAATAATATTAGCAATAGCTAATTAATAATTGGTTATTATAAAAATGCTATTGCTAATATTATTAAAGGATTTAAAAGAAATCAACCCTATAATAAAATTAAAAATAAAAATATCAAAATGAAATGGATTTCAATGCCATTTATATCAGATGAGCAGGTCAAGTTTATTAGGAAAATTTATAATGGTTTGTGTCATATTGCTTTTTTCTCTACAAATAACATAAATAGATTGCTTAATAATTCTAAAATTCAAAATTCAAAGTTTAATCAAAATTCTATTATATATAGATTGATATGTGGATGCGGCGTACAATACATTGGTGTATCTAAGTGTACATTTGAGAAGAGAATAAAAGAACATATGCTTTTATATAATAGAATTCAAAAAGAGAATCAATATGGAACAGATGTAAATAAACCTTCATCATCTGTTATATTTGATCATAATAAATCTTGTCAATATGGATTTAAATTTGATTATAAAAATATGAAAATTATTCAAATTGAACGTTGTCATAATAAACGTAAAATAAAAGAGGCTATGTTGATTTCAAGAAATCATCAAATGTTAATGAATCACCAGCCATCAAATGTTAAGATAACAGAATTGTGGGAAATCTGAATTGAATTATGGGTATTGTTAAGGGTTGTCTCATTTTGATTATTCAACGTTATACAGTTGATAAAGACTACAAAGTGTATAGTCTAAAGTACTTCTAAAAGAATATAATTTATATAAATTGTACTGTATTTTGATATATATATTGATTTGTATATTACATAATATATATATTGTAACGATATATAAATATGTCGTTACATTAATTTAAAATAAAAACTTAAAAGTTCGCAAATAAAAGTAAAAAACTAAACGCTAAAATTAAAACATTGTTAAACGTGTATACATTCGCACAGATGTTAAACTTTAAAAATTTTTTTTTTTCATAAACAAAAAAAAAAAGTATTTGAATGTATTTTTTTTTTTTTTTTTTAAAATAAAAAAATACAAGATTGAAATATAAAAATATTTTAATAAAAAAATAACGTAAGTTAAAATAAAAACAGGTATTAATTAATTCCTGTAATCTATAAAAGGAAATGATTGTAAAAAAAAAAAAAATTATAACGATCCAAACGAAGTGGGAGATCACATCGCACCGCACCGCACTACCAAAGGGCGCCATCTAGGCATTTGAGCCTAGAAAATTTTATAAAGTAGGCAGATACGCGCTGTTAGGATTCCACTTTATTTACATATTTAGATCGTTAGCCCATTGTCACTAGCTCAGCGGAGACGCCGAGATAAAAATCTATAAATTTTATATCTTAAATATAAAAGAATAAAATAATAAAAGCCACTGCCAGAAATTAACACAGAAAAATATTTATTTACGCACATATAAAATCATTCTAAACTCGAGGAATAAGTTTAACATTTAGATTTTTATCTTAATTTTTAATTTACATTTAAAATAGCTTGCTATAATGTTTAATATTTTATTTAGAGGGTCGAGTATGAATGGACTACATAGGTCTGCATTTGAAAGGAAAATATTCTTCCCTGATTTAACCTTAGGCAACAAATTTCGCAATCAACTGGCGCCAATCCATCTGATACATTCATGTATTCAATGTAGCATGATACGACAACACAAAATACTATATTGTCAGGAATGTACATCTGAACAATAAGTAGAAATAGAGAAGACATTGACTCTCCACCAACAGGAATGTGACATCTGTGGGCAAGTAGATCAATAAACTAAAAACTCCATAGGAATGGACTGCGGTCTTCTGCCGACTTACAAACCCATCCATAGGCAAACAGAGGGTGTGTGGCGTATATCTATAATCCTGTCCGTAGCGGATCTCATACTACATTTACTAATTACACAAATATATCCAATCCATTGAACCAATTCAACTACGAAATGAATAACCTAAGATTACCCTCCCTTAATACAACTTTACAAAACTATATAGCCATAGATCGCCCGAGCGTAATTTTAACATTTATATACGTTCGCACAGATTTATTTAAAAATGTTGGGTATAGATCGATTACACAGATTCCACGGTCAAAAACATTTCAAAATAAACATAAACGATCAAAATACAAAATTATTGATACCGACAATCGCAGAGGGAAACTTATAAGTAACCCAATAGTATTCACCATAAGATACTTGCGTTGTCACCAATAACTTAAAAGACATCCGAATAAATACATTTTAGATACTCACCGTAAGGTATCATTATTTATCGAATGTCTATATATTTTGATCAAATATGAAAACCAAAATCTAATTAACCACAAACGAATCCATGCAAGCGTCTATAGACAACTTAAATGTAATGCATTTAATAATTTCTCCAATAAAATATTACTACACATAAAAATATTAAAAGGGAAATGATTCTTTTCACAATCGGGAAAGATATAAAATTAACCATTATTAATTTGATTTAAACTTACAAAAAGTCAGATAAGAGTCCATTTTAAATAAGTCGGCTTGTTTATTAATTTGTTCAACTTGACGAAAGTTCTTGATTATTTAAAAAAAATTTTTAAGTTCATTGTTAACAGCTTACGGAAGAAGAGTCCAGGTTCTTGTTTTTCCACGGAGTCCTTGTTTGAAACCCGGTCAGATGTTCCGGAGGTAGCATTAGCTGGTTCCTTTCGGTATCACAATCAGTTCATTTTTTAAAATAGAGAGAGAGTGTGTGATATTACGTCTCTATCACCACTCTCAAAACAAACAGCTGGAACTGCCCAATACTCAATATTTCTCCTTTTTATATTATCCACGCGGATTCAAACAACAAAACGTCACTAATCTGTTTTTTCGTTATGGTCCGGGCCAAGGCTTAGTGCTTCCATTTGTCAAGCTAAAATCTCTTTCTTCTCTTATCTAACTTTCCATCTGACTTTTTAATTAAACAGCTTTTAGATAATTAATAAACAATCATTTCCTTTTATAGATTACAGGAATTAATTAATACCTGTTTTTATTTTAACTTACGTTATTTTTTTTATTAAAATATTTTTATATTTCAATCTTGTATTTTTTTATTTAAAAAAAAAAAAAAAAAATACATTCAAATACCTTTTTTTTTTGTTTATGAAAAAAAAATATTTTTAAAGTTTAACATCTGTGCGAATGTATACACGTTTAACAATGTTTTAATTTTAGCATTTAGTTTTTTACTTTTATTTGGGAACTTTTAAGTTTTTATTTTAAATTAATGTAACGACATATTTATATATCATTACAATATATATATATATATATATATTAACTTTATAAATAAATATTTGAAAATACAGTAATTAATTACTGTATTTTCAAATATTTATTTGTAAAGTTAATATATTATTTTGAAGTAATACAGATATCGATTTGAAATATTATATATATATATATAAATTAAGATCCTGTATATATAGAATCAGATTGATTTGTGGTTAACATGGGTTTTACACTAATAATGGTATCAACAAGAGCTTTGGGCATTCCATCATTAGATTTTTTATGATGTAGATGGCTGAAAAAAGGATAATAGAAAGTATTGATGCTTGTTCATTAAAGTTTTTAGATTTGCTATTTTAATATAAAACTGAGTACTGAATATATATGTTTGAAGCAAATGGTGATCTGGACCAACTGAGGAGTGCTAATTCAGCACATACATATATTGGACATCATTTAACTTTTTCACATGTATGTAGTCAAGTGTATCTGTTATATTGGATGGAGTGAATGACTGAAGGGAGCTTGAAAGTCTGGGTTGAAATAACCTTTAACTGCACCTAGCTTATATATATATATATATATATATGTTAAAACTAAGATTTGCACGGGTTAAATATATAAAATACATATTTTGCGGGTTCATCCGTGTTAAAAACTTTTAATATCAATATACTGACGTTTCGACTTGGTCACACAAGCCATCCACAGAGTTATAAAAAGGTAGAAAGACGGTTGTAGAGGCGCTACAATCACTGGTTTGAATAAAACATTAAAAATCCCACCAATAGCAAAAATGTTAAATTTAAGAATGTTTTTTAAAGAAATCTTTCCAAATAGGAGGAAGTGTGCACGTATCATCTCGCTTATTGATACAATCTGGCCTTTTAAGTATCTCAATGGCTTCTCTGATTTTGCATTGGTAGAGATTATCACATCTGGATATGATCCTGGTACTAGAAAAATCTATTTTATGACCTGAATCTATAGTATGGAGTGAGAGTGCTGATGACGATGAGCGCCGTTTAACCGCATTAGCATGCTCATCTCTCCTAACACTGATGCGACGATTACTCATACCTATGTAAGAAGCTTTACAATTTTTACATGAGATTTGATAGACACCATGAGATTCAAGAGGGATTGAATCCTTAGGCTTGGTTATTATATTGCTGATCTTTTGATGAGCAGAAAATGCTGTATCTATATTATAGCGTTTTAATATACGTCCGATACTGTCTGTAGTTCCTTTTACATATGGAACACAAATCCTAATAGCTGACTTATCATCTTTTTGTTTCCTATTTTGTCTATTTTGGGCTTGAAATAAGGCTTTTTTTATAAATTTGTAATTATAACTATTTGCTAATAAAACACTATTAATATGATTTATTTCTTCTTTCAGATGTGTGTCATCTGAAAGGTTAATTGCTCTATTTAAAAGAGTTTTGGCTACAGAAATTATCTGAGTTGGGTGATGATGAGAATGGAAATGTAAATATCTGTCTGTGTGTGTATCCTTTCTGTAAATAGAAAAAGATAAACTATTTGGTGTTCTGGTGACTAGAACATCAAGAAAAGGGAGTTTTCCATCAGACTCTGTCTCCATTGTAAATTTAATATGAGGATGCATATTATTTAAATGTAAGAAAAAATCATCTAATGTATTTTTTTCCATGTTGCCATATGACAAAAGTGTCATCTATGTATCTGAGCCAAATGAGAGGTTTTAAAGATGATGATTCTAAAGCACGAGTTTCTATATATTCCATGAATAAATCAGCTATTACTCCTGAGATAGGTGAGCCCATAGGAGTACCAAAAACTTGTCTGTAATGCTGTCCATTGTTTACAGCATTACATACAAGTTTTTGGTACTCCTATGGGCTCACCTATCTCAGGAGTAATAGCTGATTTATTCATGGAATATATAGAAACTCGTGCTTTAGAATCATCATCTTTAAAACCTCTCATTTGGCTCAGATACATAGATGACACTTTTGTCATATGGCAACATGGAAAAAATACATTAGATGATTTTTTCTTACATTTAAATAATATGCATCCTCATATTAAATTTACAATGGAGACAGAGTCTGATGGAAAACTCCCTTTTCTTGATGTTCTAGTCACCAGAACACCAAATAGTTTATCTTTTTCTATTTACAGAAAGGATACACACACAGACAGATATTTACATTTCCATTCTCATCATCACCCAACTCAGATAGTTTCTGTAGCCAAAACTCTTTTAAATAGAGCAATTAACCTTTCAGATGACACACATCTGAAAGAAGAAATAAATCATATTAATAGTGTTTTATTAGAAAATAGTTATAATTACAAATTTATAAAAAAAGCCTTATTTCAAGCCCAAAATAGACAAAATAGGAAACAAAAAGATGATAAGTCAGCTATTAGGATTTGTGTTCCATATGTAAAAGGAACTACAGACAGTATCGGACGTATATTAAAACGCTATAATATAGATACAGCATTTTCTACTCATCAAAAGATCAGCAATATAATAACCAAGCCTAAGGATTCAATCCCTCTTGAATCTCATGGTGTCTATCAAATCTCATGTAAAAATTGTAAAGCTTCTTACATAGGTATGAGTAATCGTCGCATCAGTGTTAGGAGAGATGAGCATGCTAATGCAGTTAAACAACACTCATCATCATCAGCACTCTCACTCCATACTATAGATTCAGGTCATAAAATAGATTTTTCTAGTACCAGGATCATATCCAGATGTGATAATCTCTACCAATGCAAAATCAGAGAAGCCATTGAGATACTTAAAAGGCCAGATTGTATCAATAAGCGAGATGATACGTGCAAACTTCCTCCTATTTGGAAAGATTTCTTTAAAAAACATTCTTAAATTTAACATTTTTGCTATTGGTGGGATTTTTAATGTTTTATTCAAACCAGTGATTGTAGCGCCTCTACAACCGTCTTTCTACCTTTTTATAACTCTGTGGATGGCTTGTGTGACCAAGTTGAAACGTCAGTATATTGATATTAAAAGTTTTTAACATGGATGAACCCGCAAAATATGTATTTTATATATATATTGTACCAACCTGGAATTGGCACATAATAATTTATCTAAAAAAATAAGTTATAAAAATCTAGTTTCTTTATTAAACAAAATGCAGTTTGTTTTCGGAAAAAGTAAGAGTCAAATAGCTTTCTATCATTAGTTTTTGAAATGAAAGTTACAATTAATTAATTAGAAGAGGAGAGGGTTTGTTCATTAGAAAAAGTCAAACTAAAACTTTTATAAAAGGAAGTAAAGAATTTTTCTTAGTAGTATTCATTAAAATAAATATGTAAAAGTCTAAAATATAAATCTCTTTTCATTCGAGTTTATTAGGATAAATTATACATGTGCATAAATGTAAGCTTGTTAATAAAATATATAATAAATGCATGTATATGTGCGTGTTAAAATCATATTGAAAAACACATGAAAATAAATATTACAATGAAATATATTTAAAAACACAGTGGTGGCTACTAATTAAAATTATAAAAACAACATGTTTGTGATGGCTGCTAATTAAAATACCCAACAACAAGATTAAAAAGAATTAGCTACTAAAGGAATTTCAACAACACATTTTGCTGGTGGACATGAAAACAAAAACACTTCGCATATATAAATAGCCAAATTTTTTATTGGACATTCAGTCTAGTCTAGAGATAACAGTTGAATTCAGTTCAGAGAGTTAAGAGTATAATTTAAATCATGCAAATCAAACAAGAATGCAGTGTAAAACATTAGAAAAACATATGTTTTTCTCCAGCCTGAAGTCCGATGAAAACAGCAAGATCTGCCCATAAAATAATGTCTGCATAACAGCTTAGAAATCCTCCATCAATGTTCAACTGTCTCCAGAAATAATACCGATGAATAAGAAAGAAACCTCCTCATGAAACTTCAAATCTAACTGGTTAGATATACTTCATTAGAAGCAGCTAATAGCAAGCAGTATACCCGTTTCAAAAATCCTAGGTAAACAACATTTTTTTCTTATATTCTTTCCTAAGTAGCCATTGCATTCGTGAATCCTTCAAGAGCCATAATTATATGAACTCTATAGCACATAAAAAATGAACTATTAATTTGTGTCTTCTAAATATATGTGTTTTATATTCTTTAATGCTTTATTATCTATGTCAGTGTGTGAATTAATATGTGCATGACAAAAATACCAATATTATGTTAGTTAAAAATTATAAAGATATTTAAATTTAGTATAATTAATGTTTGTTAAAATAAATTGTCTTTAAACTAAAACTTTATTTGTCGGTCAATTATTTTTATCAATTCTTTTTACCAACTCTTTTATCAATTCTTTCACCACTACTTTTGTATAAGTTGTTAATAATTAAAAATAAGCTGAGCTAGTTAAGGGATTGTTTCAAGTGCTGGATTATGAGCCTACTGTCCGAATACATTAGTCTTAGACTAGCTGGCACCCAGGGTTTACTCCAAAACAAATAAAGTGTTTGGATAGTAGGGGTTTGAATCTAGCAGCTGAGGTGGGCCACGATCTGACCGTGGATATTGTTGATAGTTAAAGCTATTAATAATATTTGCCACTTTGCTCGAATGTGCCGGTTCATTCACGTAATATTTATAATTAAATAAGATTATAAATGTATTATAAAGAAGTTTGTAACCAACCAAAACATTTGCAGTATAAGTAAGATCTTCTGCGGATCGAACCCGGTACAATATATATATATATACTGGTATACATAGAGATAGATAAATAGATAGATAGATAGGTAATAGATCGATCGATAGATATTGAGATATATATATATTAATCTAATAGCACCTACATAGTGTGAACATGCTTATATACTTTAATCTTATAAAAATAAACTCAGACAAAATTTACATATATAATTATTTAAATAAACTGTAGAATAAGTGAAATATCGTTTGATTAAATATTACTTTTTGATATCTTTGAAGTACAACTAATTATTTACAATTAAATATACAAAAGGATTGTATTTAATGCAAAAAAATTATTTGATGTATTTCTGTTTTTGGAAAAAAAATCATAATTTTTTTTTATTTTATAAATAAATGAAACTATTTTTGCATAAAACAAAGGAGTTTACTTTAATAGATATACATAATATTGTAAAAGGAAATTCTGCTATGTTTTTATTAAAGTATTAAAAAAGAATTATTTTTAATTAAAGTATTTTTAATTTTGGTAAATTGAAAGTAAAAAAACAGAATAATTATAATTTAGTTATAATCATTTTTTTATTAATTAATAAAAAAACAATTAATTCCTGTTTAAAGATTCCATAGTATCTACTCCAAATAATGGTTGAATCTTTTTGAAATTATTATATAAACCAGACATCTTTTAAGGAAGGGCAATGGTTGCTGCCACTAATCTCCATGTTGGTTAAATTTTCATTTCCTCAAATTTTCATTTCCAATTTTTTTTTGACAAAAAAAAATTAATAAAGCAAGATAGCATCTTAGTGTTAACTTATAATCCACTATGTTATAGCAGAAACCACTTGCCATAATAAAATTTTGGAATTATGAAAACTGAAATAAGTTGAGAATTACCAGATTATATCTTATATATTTGTGAACCAGAATATATCGTACTGGTAATCCATAATATAAGTTAACCTATTAGTCAATGGTAGTAACATACAGTGAAACATAATACATGTAGAAGAAAAAATTTTTCTGCTGCAAATGTATAAAATACAGACAAAAGTTGATAATGTTTCATGTTTTATGCTGCTACTGTTATTTTTATATACATATTAAGTACAATTGAAATAACCTAGCTAATAAAAAGTATATATATATCAAAATATTCTAGAATAAATACTAAAAAATGTCATATTCCTATATAAAATACAAATAAAATCTTTGTTATATAAATGAAATATTATCCATTTATATCAGTGTATAATTTATTTTATATATATATATATAATTAATAAAACAAGTCGTAAATTCCATAACTTGCTTTTAAGCTTACATTTAAATGATCACTAAATGGAGCTTACCAATAGCTCTAAACAAGCTTTATTTTTATAAGTGCTGAAAGAGAAAGAATTCAAAATCTCTATCATTAAGTCCCTACCTCCAGACCAATTGGTTTCAAGCTTATGGCTCACTTCAGTGGAGGGCTGGGAATCCAGAAACTAAATCTAAAATACTAACTCAAAAGTCAGCACTTATAAAACATGTTTCTATCAATCTGAAACTCTAAACTTTTCAGACATGTAAATGTCTTCAAATCCAGCTTTTCAAACCAGATAGCTACATGGGTCTGAATTCAGCTCAGTTTCACCATATAGTAAAAGCCTCTGCAATATAGCATCACAAAAGCTTTCAAAGGTACAATTATAATAATTAATAAAACAAGTCATAAATTTTGTAACTTAATGATCACTAGATGGAGCTTACCAATAGCTCTAAGCAAGCTTTATTTTTATAAGTGCTGAAGAAGAAAGAATTTAAAACCTCTATCATTAAGTCCCTATCACCAGACCAATTAGTTTTGAGTTCATAGCTCACCTCAGTGGAGGGCTGGGACTCTAGAAACTAGATGTAAAATACTAACTCAAACATCAACACTTATAAAACTCATTTCTATCAATCTGAAAATCTGAACTTTACAGACACATAAATGCCTTCAAATGCAGCCTTTCAAACCAGATAGCACATATAAAATAAAGCTTGTTTAGAGTGATTGGTAAGCTCCATCTAGTGATCATTTAAATGCAAGCTTAAAAGCAAGTTACAAAATTTATGACTTGTTTTATCAATTATTATAAATATACCTTTGAAAGCTTTTGTGATGCTATATTCAGAGCCTTTTACTATATGGTGAAACTGAGCTGAATTCAGAAACATATAGTTATCTGGTTTGAAAAGCTGGATAAGACATTTACATGTCTGAAAAGTTCAGACTTTCAGATTGATAGAAATGTTTTTTATAAGTGCTGACATTTGAGTTAGTATTTTAGATCTAGTTTCTGGAGTCTCAGCCCTTCACTGAGGTGAGTCATAAGCTTAAAATCAATTAGGCTGGAGGTAGGGACTTAACGGTAGAGATTTTTAATTATTTTTTTTTTGGCACTTATAAACATAAAGCTTGTTTAGAGCTATTGGTAAACTCCATCTAGAGATCATATATATATATATACCCAGTTGATCATCAGTGTGATCTAGTCAAAATATTGGTTTATATATATATATTATACCAACATTGAATTGGTACATAATAATTTTACCTTAGAAAAATTATTAAAATAAAAATTATCCGTTAAAAGAGAACGTATTTAAAAGTTTAAGAGTTCTTACTGCAGTTTGTTTAGTAAATGTAAAAGTCAATGAGTTTTTAAAATAAAAGTTGCAATTAATTAATTAGAAATGTCAAACTAAAAGTTTTGAGTTTAAAGAGTTTGCATATTATTATTATTAGTTGAAATATAATTCAAGTTTAAAATATAAATCTCTTTATTTAAATTAAAGAAAAAAAGGTAATCTTAAAACTAGTTTTGATTTTCGAATATAATTATATATGTGCGATTGTAAATAAAAATAAATGTATGCATATTAAATATTAAAAAATAAATGGAAGTTATCATTAAAAAAACATGGCAGTGGCTACTAATTAAAGATATAAAAACAACACATTTGTCATGGCTACTACTAATTAAACGATATTCAAAAACATAGGATTATCAAAGGAATTTTGACGACAGATATTGCCGGAGGATATTAAAAAAACAACATGTTGTAGGTATAAATAGCCAAGTTTTTATTGGACATTTTAGTCTAGTCTAGTGATAACAGTGCAGTTTATTATGTATCCAAAAACAGAAATGCAGTGCTAAGCAGCTTTTGGGAACATAAATCTTACTTCAGCCCTTAGTCCAACAAGATCAGAAAGATCTGCCCATGAAAATAATGTCTGCATAACAACTTGAAGAATCTCCATCAATATCTAATTGTCTCCAATAATAATAAAAGTGAATAATAATGAAACTCCTCAAGGAAATGTCCCAGCCAGCTGGAAATATTCTCACCTAAAGCAGTAACCAAAGAAACGAAGTTCTACATCCACATTCAAAATCCTAGGTAATAATATTTTATATTCTTATTTCTATAGTAGCCATCGCATTAATTCGTAAAGCCTCCAGAAACAAGTAATTTGAACTCTATAAGCATGCATAAAATGAACTATTGATGTGCATGTTTGTGAATGCTATATGATTTTATAAACGTCAAATATTATTTATGCTTTCTCATAAGCTATATTATAGTGTGTTAATTTAAAATGTGCATGTGTTATATTAGATTTATAAAATGTTTAAAATTAGTAAATGTTAATTAAAATAAATGGTCTTTAAAACTTAAACTTTATTTGTCGGTCAATTCTTTTTACCAATCTCTCTTACAATTCTTTTTACCATTCTTTTGTCAAATCTTTTTACCAATTCTTTTACCAATATTTTCATCAATTGTTTTATTAATTCTTTTCACCACTAATTATGTATAATCTGTTAGTGATTACAAGTAGCTGAGCTAGTCTATGGATATAACTTAGGTGTTGAGTTAGTGGCCATTGTTCAAAGTGCGTTGTTTATTCTTCTGAATAAATAGCTGGTGCCCATGTTTACACAAAACAAAAAAGTGCTTTGAACTTGGTGTTGAACTCAACAGTTGAGAAGAAGATATGTCCTGGAAATGTGATGCTAGTTATATATTTTATAGCTATTGTTTGGACATACATACTTTCCGAGTATGTTCTTCTCTGCCTAAGAGACTGGTGTTTTGATCGACTCATATTCAAACCCAGTACAATATATATATATATATATATTCTAACTGAGACTATGTGTAGCTCCACTACACATTGTGCATCCACATTGGGGGCCATAATCTAACTGGGTATTTGTGCATCTTCACTTCAGAATAGTATATGATATAAATAAAACGGGTTCTAGCTCAGTTAATAATTAATAAATGAAATATTCAGCATTAAATTTAAATATTTCACTAGCTCAAACTTAAAATACGAATAAGGTTCAGTTTATAAAAATAAATTAAATAAATATTTAATATTTTCATGAGACTTGAAGTGAAAATACTGGTGACAAGATAGATTACATTGAGCCAATATCCTACAAGATACTACCTCAATGGCATAAGAACACTATCTCCCTTATTACTATTTCAAATAACAAAACTCATAGTATTCTTACGACTTTAATAACTTCTACTCACTAAGATTAAGCTAATAATTACATCTTAATCTTCTATTTATAATAATTTAGCTTTATAAAATCTCAGGTTCATAAATTGTTCTAAATTAATAAAATTACGGTAGTAAAATATGAGAAGGGAATTTTATATCATAATCTACTACACTAAACTAATAATAATAAAGTAATAATAATATTCTTCATGGTATAACTAACTCTGTATATCTTTTCTTTTCGTTATATTTTTATTACCATAATAAAATAATCAAATAATATAATATAATATTTTATCTTCATGTAATAATATAACAACTACGTGGTAGCATTTGATAATCTGAAAACAAAAGGATGTGTGGCAACTGATAGCATATAATTCAATGTACTATTATGATGACTACTTTATGACCAATAAAATAATGTAAAATTATGATTATTTAATTAAAAGAATATCAATAAAATATTTAAATTCTTAAAATAATTCTCTATCTTTTTTCTGTGCAAAATTATATGTTTGTTTCAATTATTAAGAATATATCGTGATTTCATGCACGTGGAGAAATAAACAATTCAGACGCAAAAATTTTTGAAAAAAAAAACAAATTTTAACAAAGTTTATTAATAACAAAAAAATAAAATAAACAATTTATGTACACTATTTACAGTGGATATCCTTATTTTATACTTTACATTTTTATCTACTGGGTTTTAAAAAATAATTTATATTTAGTTATGTCTTTATTTAGACTTAAGACAAAATAAAATGTTACCATTTGGTTTCTCTTTATGGTTAAACTTATTACAATTATATTTATTCACTTTATTAACAAAAATATTCCATCCTTAATATTATTAAACTATATTTTTCTTTAAAACACATTCGTAGAAAACAAAATTAACTTTATAATGAGTATGGATTTCTTAAAATATTAAAACAAATTTCATCTTGCAATGTCAAAGATGTTACATAAAATATTTATCCAAAAATTCATTACTAGATTTTAGTAGATATCACTTGTCACACGATATTTACTAATCATAATATATTCTTATTTAGCCTTACTTTAGTATGATATAAGTGTAATCATCAATATATTTCTGTTATTCAATAAACAAAAAATACACTATGCATATTCCTTACATTTATTGTATATTATTGTATTTTAAAAATATGCAATACTTATTTTTCTAGACAATAACATAATAAGCATTCTGAAATTATTAACATTTTAAAGAAAATATCTTTGTTTAGATACTTCATTCTAAAAATTTATATTTAATTTCCAAAATAAATTCAAAATATATTCTATGATTCTTTCCTTTCCTTAGGATACATTGGAACTTCAATTTCAAGTTATAAAATTCTGTTCCTTCTAAGCAAATAAACCAATCTTATACAAAACGATAGCATAACCTAAGCTCTAAATTATTTACCATTTCTTTTCAAAATATCTTACTAAATGATGCAGTTACATGAAATAAAGATAGCGAAACAGATGTATAGGATTTAAGGAAGAAAGATAGAGTATCACTCATAATATATCTCAAAAATCATGGCACAGTGCATTAACAAGAAATGGAGATATGATCTTTACCTGTCTAATATCCTCCAATTCATAAACGATATTAAAGTTATTCCTTCAGCTTTATTAGAACATCAAATATTTAAAGAATATAAACACTGTCCAAATAAATATGTGTATCAGTCATAGGGCTTTGTTAACTATGCTGATATCTACACAAAGATATTATAACTATTATTCACATTCCTTATCACATCTTATTTTTTAAAACATCATCTTGGTTTCCTGTCTACCCAAATACTTCCAAGCCACTATCTCACTATTATTTCTCGAGATTTTTCACATCTTACATCGATAAATGACTATATGCATTTACAAAAACAATAAATCAAATTCACTGATAACCTAAAAACAATCTCGCTGTTCCACAAGAAAAGTTTGCTTCTTTCATTATTCTGTATGTTTAATCATATACAATCTAGTCAGATAATATTTGAATATCCAATAACATAAAAAGTTTTCAAAGAATCACATAAATATTTGTTACTATGTTCGATTATATCACTAATATAAAAATCATTGTATGCATATTTTCAAATCAATCCTATCTCATAATGTTTTTTAAAATGTTGTATTAAAAATGCGTTTACATTTATAAGTAAAACATTTATTCTTCATTCTCACTATTCATAGATAATCTAAAAGAAAACAAAGCATATACATTATAAATTATTAATATTCATTATCATTACCAAATAACCTTTATCTAGTCATCATGTTCAGTAGGCTTCCTTCATCCACTGGATATAAAAACATTGCATACATAAAGAAAATATACATCTATACACTTTATCTAAAAATATTCTTATCTAAATTATTAGATTATTATATTATAAAATTATATGTTATTAACAAGTTAATGTTTTATGTTTTCCTAATCTTATAAAAATATAGAAAATTTACATTTAAGCTAAGTTAATAAAATAAAAGAAATCAAAACTATTATTACATATTCACTTGACAATAGCTCATGATAAGTCCAAAATGTTTATTATTTTCTCTAGAGTTTTTAAAATGTTCTCCAATAATTATTAATCCATTTTAGTAAAGTTTATAAAAAAAAATCCTAGGTCTTTACTGTTCAGAATGATAATTATTAAACTGTAATATTAAAGAATTATTCCCACGAAGTTTATTGAATATTCTCTGCCGGTGCATCTGATGCATCCTCCATCTAATTTAACTTTAGTTGTCTGATAAAACTTTTAAGTACTATTTGTATTTTCATGGATCCATCTCTTTATTTAACTATATGTTCACTTTTTTATATAGGTTTCCATTCTTAATAAAGTGCTTTAAAACAAATACTTCTAAAGATGTGTTTTTTAATATTTCTGAGACTAGAAGTTTTATATATCACAACACTTTTAATAAAATCTTCTCTGTAATTTCTTCTTTTAATTCTTTCAAGATATATTTTTTTTTAGAAAAATGTTTTATTCAAAAAGGACTAAACATTTTATTCCTTTTGATATAATATTATATAAAATGATTCATAAGATATAATTGTCTTATTACTATTTAAAAAAATAAATCTTGGATAAGCTTATAAAATAATGCGTCACAAATATTTTTTTTAGACGGCAAATAGCTTTCCATTGCATCAGTATAATGTCCAGGTTTTTATGTACCAAACAGTTCTCCGGTTAAGCATTAATGAAATAGCATCAATAAACATTCTATGCATTTTTATATTATTATAATGTATACACATTTCATTTCATAGTATATCCATTTTTATTGCGTAGTTCTAGGTTAAACTTAAAATAAAATAATCCTGGTAAGCAAACTGTTAAAACTTAGCAAATCATTTTCACGAAGTTTTCTAAAATATATTATATTTTAAACTCTCTTTTGCAAAATACTTCTTAAAAATATCAATTAGTTTTTGCAAATAAAACTATAAGAAAGTACTACAAATTGACTAAAATTTAAATTTAAAAATACTATCTCTTTGATAGCTACTAATATACCTTTCTTTTGGTTTTAATCCATTATTAATCTCCTCTGATAAATCAGTTACAATGATATTTATACCTTGCAAGAATATCTTATCCTATTGGTTAATTCTTACTTATAGCTTGAGATCAAATTTACATATTTTGCAAACTTGCAGAATTAAACTTTTAAAATAAAATTTCTGACATAATAAACCTTTGAAATATTATTTATAATACTACTTTTAAATCAATTATTAATTTATCAAAATTATTTGAACATTTAAAATAACTTTTAAAATAATTTTAATAACCTATTCTATTTTTAATATTCAATTTATCTAGTTTTATTTAAACAAAATTATTTAATTTTTTATTATATCTGTATTCGTCTTTATGATACTACTTTAAAACATTTTAGAAACATTTTATAATGACTATTTAATATTCACTTCTATGATAGATAGTAATTATATTCAGTTCTATAATACAACTTTTAAATATTTCAAACTTTGTTATTTTAAATACAAACAAGCATGTGTGTGCAACTCTATATTACATAAGTCACATGATTAATAAAATTTGAGACAGACGATTTTCAATCTATTTCTCTGTCTGGATTTATAAAATTGCTACACTTATTATATTAAATAATATAATTATAAAATTTTGGAAAAACAATTTAAAAAATATAGAACTAAATACAATTTTCACTATCACAAAGTTAATTCTTTAAAATATACGATTTTTATTAGATTATTAAATATGACTTTATAAATTTAAAATATAACATTTACTTCTATAAGTTTAAAACTATTAAAATTTAACATTTAAATATTCTTTTAAATATTTATAGCTGTGTTATTTAATATGGCCAGCTTTTGCAACCATATGCAACAATATTTAAAGCTTTACATAACTATTTTTAAATGATTCGCTATAATTTTATATACTACGTATTTGCTTTAGCTTCAAATTATACTTTATAACATAATTGACAAACTATAATTAACATATCAAAAGAACATATTCTAAAATTTAAATTTTTTTAGTAATTTACTATAATTGACTATTTCTGACCTATAGAAAAGGGCACAATATATATATGTAATTACATAACTGAATATTTGTAAATACAATAAATAAATAATTAAAAATTTTATCCACTTAGGAGTGCTTTCAATTATCTCAGTAATCTGTGTCAACTAAAGCTTTGAAATGCTAACTTTACCCACAATTCTGTGATCTTAATGTTTGCTGCTTGCCTGTTAATTAAGTCATGTTTATATTTGTATATTAGCATAGCTTCCCTTATTTTTTTATTGTTATTTTTTTTCAATTTGCAATATTTTTACACTGTGAAAATTGAAGTCAAACCATAAATATATGATTTATTATGGTCATAAAAAACAGATGCTCAAATATTATTATCCACTATGCAATTTTGTTTTGATTTCTGAACTCGTTTTAATAATAGCAAGTGTTCTTTAATTCTTTTTTCCAACGTACATCTAGATTCACCTATATATCCACTGCCACACATACATATCCATTTATAAATGACACAATTTTTATTTTTAAATGAAGTTTTATCTTTGGAGTTATTTATTAATTTGTTTAATGTAGGAGGTGTGTAAAATGCAATATCACATATTCCTTTATAAATTTTGCTTATAAAATTTACTTGATCATTTGAAATATATGGGATTGATATCCATATTTTTTTATTAGCTGGAGAATCAATATTATTAAAATTTTTATTTTTATATTTTGTATTAAAATCTCTAATAACATTATATATATATATGATTATATTTGTAGCCAACATTTAACAATTCATTTGAATATATTTCAATATTTTTGCCTTTATCCGATGAATATTTGCAAAGACTATTATTTCTAAATAAGAAGAACTTCAAACCTGCCATTTTTTGTGACATTGGAACTTTTGATTTATATAGAATATAACCTCTTTTTACTATTGGTTTAATGGTCATACAGTAATCCAGCATGCATTGATTTCTAGTTATTTTAAGATCAAGAAACTGAACATACCTTAAATCTTCATCTGTTTTTATCCATTTTAGGCCTTTTAAACTATTTAATTCTTTAAACAACTCATTAATTGTATTTGGTTTACCATATATAAAAACATCATCAACATATCAATAATATACAGTAATATTGTTTTGATAATATTCCTTTTTCATAATATTTTCTTCATATGTAGAAATTATAAAATTACATATTTGAGCAACAGTAGGTAAACACATGGGCCATCCATTGGACATTTTATAAAAATCCTTATTAAAAACTGCATAAATATTTTTATCAATAAAATTTAATGTTTCAGTTATAAATTTTATTATTTTCACGTTAACATTTTTTAACCTTAATGTGTTGGAAATAATTTCGATAGATGCCAATCGATCAATTGAACCATACATTTCACTAACATCTAGAGTACATATAATGTCATTAACATTGATCTTAATGAGATTTTATTAACAAAATCAAATGAAGAACATATTGTATATTTACTAAAACCAAGAATTTCTTGCATTTTCTCAATTAAACAACACGTTTCATAATAAAATGCCCCCCCCCCCCAAATCAACCATTAAATGCAATGATTCATTTTCTTTTTGCAGTTTTATATTTAAAAAAATCCTAGGACATATTGCAGCCAAAAATAAAGTGATTGATAATAGTACTTCTTATAAAATTTACCATTTACTAGTTTAAATCTAGAAAAAAAAGTTGAATGTAAATTATTTGAACAATATATAATCTAACAAGAAAAGGCTTATATTCAAACTTTGAAGCTCCCTGCAACTATCCACTCTACCTTATACAACTGATACACATTACCACATACATGTGAAAAAGATAAATAATCTCCAATATACATATTTCATGCTAAAACAGCACTCACCAGATGGTCCAGATCTCCCTCTCCCAATACATATATACAAATAATAATTAATTCATATTAAGTTATCAAATCTTCAAACATGAATGAACAAGCTTCAATCTTCTCTACTTTACAATTATTCAGTCTTCAATACCATTGAAAATTGAAGGATGTAACACTGAAAGTCTTTGTTAATACTAATATTATTGTTATACCCATGTTGATTTTATGTCACTCTGAAGCCTCACATATAGAATCTTAATATGTCAATTTAAATATACAGAAGAGAATCAGTATAATATAAGTTGAATATGTAACATTTAAATACATGTATATTGTCTATACTAAACTTAATGCAATTAGAAGAGACTTGAACTCAGACTTCCAAGCTCCCTACAACTATATACTCTATCCTATACAAGTGATACACATGACCAAATGTATGTGAAAAATGTAAATGATCTCAGTATATATATTTCATGGTGAACCAGCTCTCATCATTTAGTCCAGATCACCATCTCTTACACATATATACAATCAATGCTCGGTTATATTAAGACAGAAAATCTTCACACTGTAAGCTTGTTATGAGCATAAAATACATATATTGAAGAGGATTTATCTTTTTCACACGTATGTAGTTATGTGTATCAGTCTTGTATAGGATAGAATGGATAGTTGTGAAGAGTTTGAAAGTCTGAGTGCCAATCCTTTGTAATTACATTAAGTTTAGTATAGACAATACAATCTAATATCCTTTTTATATTTAGAACTAAATTTGATTTCAAGAAAAGTAATAAATGCTAAACTTTAATAATATAACTATTATAATTTTTGATTTATTATAAAAGAAAGCATCATAAAAAACAAACAAGCAAATTAGTGGATCATTAAGCTGAATAATTAATATACCATATCTGCATTACCATCTCATGAATAACAACATTTCTCCTGAACGCCATCTTGTTTCCTGCTTGGAGGAATCTTAACGTCAATAGTAATTAAAGCATTGAACCCATGTGCACAATAAATTACAAAATTATTTTATGTGTGCTATATATATATATAAACTACTAGTTTTCTTTAGAAAATTAAACGAAGAAATCATATTTAAAGTAATTAATAAATTAAACTACCTTTACAAAAAAGTTTAATAAAAAGTCATGTTATATTAGTAAAATATATAATATTAGATATACTTTTATATTAAAAATAACTCAAAATAAGTATAATGAGAAAATAATTACAGTATTAGTAATCTAAATTTTTTGACTAAATAAAATTTGAGGGAACTAAAATATGGAGATTTGTCTTCAAGCTACAATATTTAATCATTTACAGGTTTAATTTTCTCTTTGATGCAAGCTTTAATCTAGCACTTCTCTATTTCTGCTAAAATATAAGTTTAAATATGTGTTACTTTTTATCAAGTTGAAAAATAATTATTCATAGTCATAAAACCATACCAATTATATCTTGGTTTTAACAAATAATGGAATCTACAGTCTGTCAATCAAATTGTATTTGCAAATTTATTTAAAATTTATTTTCACATTCATTCACATTTGTGATTTCTTATTTGAACAAAAACTTTTTTCATTTGCTGTGGACGCAAAGATTTGTTTTCATATTTAGTTTCATATTTCATAAATATTATTTATACAGTTGTAATAGAATTAGAAATTGTGAGATTCAGAAATACGTTTGTAATATATATATATATGGATTTGAACGTAGGGTTTGCAATCTATACTCATCTTCCAATCAATCTCAAACAACTAATGCACATGTCCACACACAATTAAAAAAAACAAATGATAAGCAATATATGTATTTCATGCAGAATCAACACTTATTTGGCCAAATAATTTTTCACACATATATTCAATCAATGCTCAACTTATATTAAGATAGAAATTCCTTAAACTTTTATGGACAGACTTGAATCTTTTTATCCTTCCAGCAATTCAACCATCCATTTCATTGAAAAACCAAGTTTTTGGTGGATCTCATATTGTAGTCATATCCATGTTGCCATTAGAGAATAATTATATTAGGGATCATTCATCTTTTTGATATTTGTGTGGTCATATGATTAATTACTTGAGATGGAGTTAAGGATGAATATAGACTGAATATCATAAGTTCAAATCCCTCTATTTACTGTATTAAACATTTAGTATAGTGAATGAATATGTTTTTTAATATACATATATATACAAGTACAGTTATAGAGATTGTAGCACAGACTTTCAAGTTCCCTTCGTATATCCATTCTATCTCATACTACTGATATGCATCACCACACACATATGACAAATATAAATGATATCTGTATTTTATGCTGAAACAGCACCCATACTCAGTCCAGATCATCATCTTTCTCTCACACACACATATACGTAATCAATGCTTGGTTTGTATTAATATAGCAAATCACTTTTGCACATGTGTGGTCATACATATCATTTATATGAGAGTTGATAGCTGAAGGGAGCTTGAAAATCTATGTTCAAATTCTTTATAAATACAATTTAACTCCTGTATTTCAAGTACTATATATATATTTGAAAACCAGGCACTCTTCACAAACCTGGGAGCTTAATTGTAAGTATAGAGGATTTGAACTCAGATTTTCAAGCACCCTTCAACTATCCACACTATCTCATTCAACTGATACCCATGACCACACACATGTAGAAAAGATTTATAATCACCAATATAGGTATTTCATGCTAAAACAACACTCATCAGTTGGTCCAGATTATCATCTTTCACACATATATATATAATCAATGCTCAGTTTATATTAAGATAGCAAATCTTCATACTTTAATGGACAGGCTTCAATCCACTGGAACCTCCAACTTTTCAGCCATCCATATCATTGAAAATATGATGATGAAAACTCAAATCCCATGCTGATGCTAATATTATTACCATACCCATGTTGACCTGAAGTCATTCTGACCCCTCATGTATAAGACAGTATCCATTAAATACATATAAGAGGGATGGACAGGATACAAGCTTGATATGTAAATATTTGAAAACCAGGCAATCTTCACAAACCTGGGAGCTTAATTGTAAGTATAGAGGATTTGAACTCAGATTTTCAAGTACCCTTCAACAATCCACACTATCTCATACAACTGATATACATGACCAACTGATGAGTGCTGGTTTAGCATGAAATCTGTATATTGGTTATTATAAATCTTTTCTACATGTGTGTGGTCATGGGTATCAGTTGTATGAGATAGTGTGGATAGTTGAAGGGTGCTTGAAAATCTGAGTTCAAATCCTCTATACTTACAATTAAGCTCCCAGGTTTGTGAAGAGTGCCTGGTTTTCAAATATTTACATATCAAGCTTGTATCCTGTCCATCCCTCTTATATGTATTTAATGGATACTGTCCTATACACAAGGGGTCACAGTGACTTCAGGTCAACATGGGCATGGCAATAATATTAGCAACAGCATGGGATTTGAGTTTTCACCATCAGATTTTCAATGATATGGATGGCTGAAAAGTTGGAGGTTGCAGTGGATTGAAGCCTGTCCATTAAAGTATGAAGATTTGCTATCTTAATATAAACTGAGCATTGATTATATATATGTGTGAGAGATGATAATCTGGACCAACTGATGAGTGCTGGTTTAGCATGAAATACCTATATTGGTGACTATAAATCTCTTCTACATGTGTGTGGTCATGGGTATCAGTTGTATGAGATAGTGTGGATAGTTGAAGGGTGCTTGAAAATATGAGTTCAAATCCTCTATACTTATATATATATATATATATATATATATATATATATATATATAATATATATATAATACACCAGAAATACTGACATATTGCTACTATAGTTGGTGGAATACATCATAAGTTGCTATAGCAAAGGAAATTAATCTTATATTTTATATAGGCATTTTTAATTTGTTAAATTATTCTAGTGAATTTTGTTTACTATGCTTATATCATTTGATATTATATATATATATATCATCAGCAAATATCAATCAAAAGTCTTTCCAAGTTCAATCCATCTTCTCTGATCTTTAGCTTCTCTTCTCCCCCATCACCCCTGCACACTTTCTCATCCATCAACCTCACATGTGGTCTCTTTCTGGATCTTTTACAATCTCTTGGAATTCAGTTTAAGACTTCAATTGACCATCTATTATCTTTTCTTCTAGCAATATGTACAGCCCAATTCCACTTCAATCTTTTAATTTTTTCAATGAGGTTAGTAATACCTGTTTGTTCTCTTACCCATACATTGCATTTTTGATCTCTTCTTGTTACTCCCAGAATGCATCCCTTCATATTTCTTTGAGTGGTCTGAAGTCTCTGTATTGCTCTTCTGTTAAGTGTCAATGTCTCAGATCCATAAGTAAGAACTGCCAAAACACATTTGTTAAAAAACTTTCTTTTCAAACCCATAGGCATATTTCCTTTTAGTATCAAATTATTTCTATCAAAGGCCTTTTATCAGTTTTATACAAAATTTTTACTGAGATAATTGCAACTTATCTACAGAGAACATTGGATTTTCACCAACCAAGAGAACAAGCTGGATTTAAAAATGGTTTAGTACAGTAGATCATATCCAGGTATTGAGAGAAATTATAGAAATGACAAATGAATATGAGTTGCCATTATGTTTTGGATTTGTAGATTATGAAAAAGCATTTGGTTCTATAAACATTTCTTCAGTGATTAAAGCATTGGATAATCAAGGTATAGATCCAGGATAATGTCATATTTTAAAGTATATTTATAAAAATGCAACAGTAACAATTAGATATCACAATGATAATGGGAAAGTCAACATTAAGAAGGGTACATGTAAGACAAGGTGATTCCATATCTCTAAAACTTTTTACAATACTGCTGCAAGAAGTATTTTGTGGATTAAAATGGGAAACTAAAGAAGTGAAAGTAAATGGAGATTATTTAAGTCATTTAGATTTTGCAGATGATGTAGTTGTTTTTGCAAATAATGCTTTAGAGTTTCAGGAAATGTTGCAAGAGATATCAGATGAAAGTAGGAAAGTAGGACTAAAGATAAATGTTAAAAAGACTAAAGTAATGTTCAATTGATTTTCTCAAAATATGAAATTAAAGATTGATTATGATGAATTAGAAGTTAACAGTTACAAATACCTTGGTCAGATTATTAATACTGATGGAAACATAATGGATGAAATTAATCATAGAATTAAACTTGGTTGGAGTGCTTTTGGTAGATATATAATAATATTTTTGGGTACGAATAAGAAACATTCTACAGATGGTGAGTAGAAAAAATTTGATTTCTTTTATTCAAGATATTAGGAGGAAGTTAATCTATATTGATTGTTTTTTACTGAGAAAACGTATAACATTAAGCAATATTATCCACCCCCGTTCTTTGGTCTATTTTTGATAAAATTGTTTATTTTAGATCCATTAAAGATTCAGAATTTAAAACTTTGAAACAAAAAAAAGAAATTTGCTTTATTAATAAGTAGAAAGGAAAGACAATTTACTAATAATACTGTGAGTGATTCACGTGTAAAAAATTTATTCCATCGTCAACTTTCTTCTGATGAAATTTCTCTGTTGGCGAAAGGTTTTAATTATGCACTGGCTCCTAAACTTGTTCCAGTTGAAAATATTATATGCAGTATAGAATCTTCCTTAAAAGATATAGACTTACACACAATTGATCTTTTTAGATTTGAAGTTTATGATGTCTTAAAAAATATAAAACCACAAAAAAATAATTTATATAAAGAATTTATTGCACTTCAAAATTTAAAAAAAGATGATTCTATTGTGGTTATTCCAGCAGATAAAGGGAATTTGACGGTTTTACTTAATCGTTTAGATTATAATAATAAAATTGTAGATTTATTAAATGATGGAACTTATAAAAAGATTATTAGAAATCCTCTGACATATTTAGAGAAAAAGACAAAATGTCTAATCAAACGTTCTAGTAGAGATGAAGATATAAAAATTAAATTTCTCCAAGAGAAGGTTCTTCATTTATATCCTAAATTTGATGGTTTGCCTAAAATTCATAAACCTGAGATACCATTGCGACCTATTGTGTGTGCTATAGCTTCTACCACACATGCTTTGGCTTGATATTTAGCCCAATGCTTACAGCCATTGACAGACAGGATTCCATCAAGAATTAAAATTCAAGTCATTTTATTTCTATAATTAAAAGCTTAAAACTGACTGAAATGGATTTATTGTTTAGTTTTGATGTTTCTTCTATGTTTACTAATATTCTTGTTGAAGAAGCTTTAAGTATTAAAACACAATATAATGATTTACCCGATTTTATTATTCCATTAGCAAAGCATTGCCTTGAAGATACATTTTTTGTTTATAATTCTCAAATGTTTAAACAAATTAAAGGACTTTCTATGGGATCTCCACTGTCACCTGTAATTGCTGATCTTTTCATGGATAATTTTGAAAGTCAAGTATTATATTCAGCTACTAAAAAACCTTCTATTTGGCTTAGATATGTGGATGATACATTTGTCATATGGCCTCATGGAATTGATGCCTTAAATTCTTTTCTTGTTTTTATAAATAATGGGAATCCAAATATTAAATTTACTATGAAAGTGGAAAATAATAGATCATTTTCTTTTCTAGATGTTTTAATTGCAAGAAAATGTGATGAAACATTATCAATATCAGTTTACAGAAAATCTACCCATACAAATAGATATCTTGATGTTTAATTCTCATCATCATCCTGCACAATTTTTTTTTTTTGTAGCAAAACAATCTTTTGAGTAGAGCTTATAATTTATCTGATAAAGAACATCTTACTCAAGAAATAGAACTTACAAAAAATATTCTACTTTCTAATAATTATAATAAAAACATCATATGTAAGGGTTTACATAACATTAATACTAAAAAAGAAAAAAGAGGATAGAATTGACAATTCCTTTTTTAATAGAGTAATTTTACCTTACATTAAAGGGGTTACTGATAAAATCAGTAGAAGACTATCTTGTTTTAATATAAAGACTACTTTTTCTACTAGCAAAAAAAAATTGGTGATTTTTTATATAAACCTAAAGACAGAATATTTTTGGAACACCAAGGAGTTTATGAAATTCCATGTTTGCAGTGCTCAAGAAACTATGTCGGTCATTCTAATAGATGAATAAATATCAGAATTAAGGAGCATAGAAATGCTTTTAATCAAAAAATTAGCACATCAGTTTTTACTTCCCATTTTTTAGAAATTGGTCACAAACCTGATTTTGACAATACAAAAATACTTGCTAATTTGGAAAGATATGATTTAAGAACCATGAGAGAGTCAATTGAAATATTAAAGAGACCTACTGGTTTAAATAGGGTTGATGAAGCACAACATATTCCAGCTATGTGGAAACCTCTCATTTTATGTAATATTAACTTGAAATTAATAGGTGAAAAAACTGAGGAAAATAAACATTTTGATAAGCCTCATATTGTGAATGCTGAACTACTTCAAGTTGAATCTCACCTCTCATCTCGCACTGAGTCATGTTATTCTTTGAGATCTAACAATTGTTCTTTCAAAAGTTAACCTTGATAATGGCAGTTACTAGTCCATCGAAATATCATATTTTAATGCAAAATAATACATGGTTCGTACCCAAAAATATTATTTAATCTATATCATATAACCATGAAAACATTAAATATAATCCAGTTATCAGAAGTAATCCTATTTTTCATATCTCTGTTTTTTTTTTCATTGACTCTTGCTTTTTTCATGCAGCTTTTTTGCTTAATAGTTGTAAAATTAGATGTTTAAGTTAATAAATAAAAACTAAATAATACAAAAAAGTGGCAAATATGAATAAAAAATATTTTTTTCTGATAGTTTTGCCATAATTTTTAATAAAGAAATTTTCTTATTGAGGCTTGCTTTTGTTTTGATTAAAATTTGATGGAATCAGAAAGTGTTTATTTTTTTGTCTATGTCTTCAGCATTTAATTTGTAATAACCATTTTTACATTAAATAGAACTTGTAATTATATACTATGGTTCTTTCTAACTTTTGAAAACATTGAATTTGAGATAAGAGGCTCACAAATAATAATTATATTTGTTTTAAATCAATATTGTTAAAAATAACATTTAAAATGCTGTAAAATTGTTTATATCATTTTATTTTATTTCAGAAGATATTTTAAAAAATACTAAAAAAATATAGTTGATGACACAAATAGAAATTTAAAAAAACAGCATAAAGAGGGTACAATTTACATAGCATAATACAAGACTGGAAGAGTTTTATATTTTGTTTGCTCATGACACCTCAGAATATCGTTTTTTAAATTTTTTTTTGACCAATCATAGAACTTAAATTGAATTTGTGCACCATTAATAAGTTTTACTCATAGAAGTATTACATCATTCTATTCATCACTTTCTTGCAGTTACAAAAAGGTATGTATATTATTCTCTCAATAACATTTGGATTTTTAATGATTTTTTTTCCTAAAGGCAATGTTTGAATTTTTTCTTCTCCTTATATTTAGCAATTGTAATATTTTTAATTTATTTGAAATGAATTGCCAAACCAAATGCTCAGATTCTGTGTCTGATTTAGACATTGACTTTCCCATTGATGATTCTTGTTTTTCAGAGGTCTCATTTTCTGGCACCTAATTCCACTGTTTAATCAGGTGATAGCAAAGTTGCAGTAAACTGTATCAGAGTCCTCATAATGACTGGGCTTGAATTTTTTCTGGACAACAATATTTGTTAATCATTTGTGCCCATTAGAAATTCTACTGTCTCAAGAGCTAAATTTTTCTACCATCTGTGAGTACACTATGACTGATTTATTTCATTTGTATTTGATAAAAAAAACCATGGGACTATATATGTGTAAAACCAAGGAGTATGCAGTATCATGGGAAATAGTTCCAATTTGGGACCATCTGTCACTCTGTAAATTGAATACATATTTGGCATAATTTATGCATGTACTGCAACACATGTCATTAGATTGTAGTTTATTTGCTTTAAAAACTACTGCAACAAAATTAGAACTTGTAAGAATTATGACCCTGAATAGATTTTTTGGTATTTTACATAATTTACATTTTAATGACAATAATGTCATAAATTATTAACAAAGTGCATGATAAGATTTTCAAAATTGGCCGCATAGAGATCCTTATAATATTAATTTCAAAGCTACATACTAAATGCATGAACAAGTAGCAGTTTAAAAAGCTATTATCAAATTTATGGATCATAATACTATGAAGCAATATGATGCCACAAAACCATAGCCATAATGGATGTGTGTGCCATATCACTAACACAGGTTATTGTGCATGATAAAGTGGATAACTCTAAAATAAAATAACTTTACTTACTCTTATACAAAGCAATATCATATAAAATATGATATTCTTATTTCTAAGTTCAAAAAAATAATTTAATGATATACATTGCATAAGAAGTCAATTTATTCTTTAAGCCAGATCATTATCCAGGATTAAGTTCAATTTTATTTAACTCCATAAAAATTATTATAAGAGAAGAAGCTTCTGATAATATTTTCAAGGGTAATCAGTGAAGTAGACATTATAACATCATAAACTAGGATAAATATGCTAATGCCAAATGTCACTATTATTTTTTTAAAAAAATTATCTAGTTATCATTTCTTCTTAATTTTATTTTAAAATGTTTAATAAATTGTATTAAAAATAAAATAGTATTTAAATACAAGTACAATTTATATACCTGGAGTTTAGATATAATATAGGGAATTTGAACACAGACTTTCAAGTTCCCTTCAGCTATCCATTATCTTATAAAACCGATGCATGTGACTACACATGTGAAAAAGATAAATGATCTCCAATATACATATTTCATGCTAAACCATCATTCATCAGTTTGTTCAGATTATCATCTCTCACACATATATACAATCAGTGCTAGGCTTATATTAAGATAACCAATCTTCAAATTTTAAAGGACAAGCTTCAATCTACTCCACTCTCCAACTCTTCAGCCATTAATACTATTGAAAATCTGATAATTAAGCACCCAAATACTTTGCTAATGCCAATATTATTGCCATGCCCATGTTGTTTGTCCATTAAAATTTGAATATTTGCTATCTTAATATAAACAAGAACTGATTATATATGTGTGTGTGTGGAAGATGATGATCTGAACCAATTGATAAGTACTAGTTCAATATGAAATATAAATGTTAGCAATCATTTATCTTATTTTTACATGTGTGAGGCCAAGTATATCAGTTGTATAAGAGAGAGTGGATCACTGAAGGGAACTTGCGAGTCTGTGTTCAAATCCCTTATATATTACATCAAAAATGTAATTAATGAAATATGACGAAATTAATAGAATAATATATTACATTGAAAGAAATTTTGCTTTAGCAAATATAATAATTACCATAATATGCAATTTGTCATTATATATATTTATTCTTAATAATTGTACAATATCCTTTTATGATGAGAAGTAGAACTTTATTTATATGCTAATGTAACATATAATTATACAGCGGAACTGTGATATTCACTACATCTTGTTCAAAGTTCTTCTTGCAAATATAGTATAAATTGAATAATAGCTAATGTTTTTTTCAAAGCTTTGATTACAATACCTATTATATATATATATATTAATGTAAAATAATTCTCATACAGAGTTAAATATAAAATTTTAAAAATATTATTGTACCAAGTATACTTTCAATGATTTCACTTCTTTGTCGAAAATATGCTTGGTACAATAATATTATTAAAAAATGTTATATTTAAACTATATATGAATATTATTTTACATTGATATCTAGAATGGCAGAATATGGAAATGTAATATATATACACAACATAAATAATTAACAGTTAATTAATAATTTACGTTAATTATTTATAATTATAAATTTTATTAAACGCCCATTATTATATTAAGTAATAATTTACTAAGGCTGTAATCTTAGAAATAAGCGTCTGAAAAATACGAAGGTAGGGACCTCTATAGGTCTTAAAACACAAGCCCTTTTCTTCATAGCGTAAGCTTGTGTTTTAAGACCTATAGAGGTCCCTACCTTCGTATTTTTCAGACGCTTATTTCTAAGATTACAGCCTTAGTAAATTATTAGTTAATTATTTATGTTTTATATATAACGGGTATTACACTTATATATATATGTTGTACCGATGTAGGTTGTTACATATTTCTAGTAGTTAACGAGAGGAATTTTATTGAAAGAAAATTTTAAAAAAATGTTATTTTTAAAAGTTATTTTAAATTTCAGAAAGATTTTTATGAAAGTTTAAGAAAAGGAAAAGAACAAAAAAAAAGGGGGGGAGTCGATAATAAATAAACATTAAAGAAAAAAACGATTAGCATTGTTAGTTTTAAATTAATAAAATAAATCTCTCGTTTTGTCTTGTAATAGGGAATGTGGATGTCCATAAAAATTAATTAAAAGAAAAGAATTTTTAATGATAAAATGGGAAGCTAATGCAATATAGATAAAAGAACTGCAAAATTAAAATCAAAACAATGGAAATAATTAACAAACAAAGGAACCAAGAATACTGTTGGATTGAAATAAAATAACCAATGGAAGGACTATAATGAAGTTTGAACTCTTAAATAAAAGGAATGAAGGCCCAATAGGATTGAATCAGATTGCTCGATCGATCCTAGATAAGGAATGCTAGCTATAAAAAGGGAGATTTTGTATTGTTCAATTCACTTCATTGAATTTAATCAGGCATTCAGACATTCATAAAATAAAAATCATTAAAAGTTATTAATTATTCAGAATGAACATCCTATCATCTAGAATGCACTGCTGAACCCATCGGATCATGTGGCCGGTCAGAACCTATCTGCAATAAGATCAGAAGTCAGTTCGAGGAAGAAATCATGTCCGTGTAAAACTGGAAAAGCATTGGAGTGTTTGTTTTAAAATCCGCAAGTAAATTCCTATACATCCTAACTGGTTGGAATCAGGGGAACCAGCAAAAGCTACATTGCCTTATTCACATTTTCAAATCCTAGGTAAACATTCATTTTGTTTTCTATATTGTAAACAGTCGGGTTTAAACCCTAGTTACAACGTAGAAAGGCACACATATGTTATATAGTTTAAAATTAGTTTCATATAATTTGATTTTATTTCGTTTTAGTATTTTATTTTGTAGTGGGAGAAAATGTTTAAAATTTTATTAAAGTAAGAAAAGAGGGAGTGGGGGGGGGAATTTGCGCTTTATTTTGTAAAAGTGGTATATGTATGTATTTGCGGTGTGGATAGACAATTTTAGAAACGAATGTATGAATACATTTTTGGATCCAAGATAAGAGATTATTGTAAGAAAAGAAAAAAAAAAAGATATATTAAGCATCGAAGGTCTTATCTGGGGAATTTGAATGAAAATAAAAAAAAGAAGGTTGGAAAAAAAAGGTTTCCGGAATGTTAATTGCCAAAATGTCCGAAGGTGCGAAAAGTTCTTTTTGCGTATTAGCTTAACTGGCCATCTATACCACGTGGCGGGAAAGAAAGGGGACGGACTGTGTTTGCGAAAACAAAAGAAAAGAAAAAAAAGTGACAGGGAGAGTGGAGACGTAGTTTTTTTTTTTAACTAGTGTCATTTTATTTTGGTTTTCAAAGAGGAAAGAAAAAAAAAAAATATATATTCAATTTTTTTTTATATATATATTTTTAAGAAGAGTAACTAAGGCTACGGCCGAACATGAGTACGGTGGGGTAAAAGCTTAAGCGTGCTGGGTTTTCTGGACCTTACCCCGAAGAATCCATGCGGCAGTGACCGGAGAACATCTACCGGAGATCTATCAACTTTTCGCAAGGGAATCGATCCGACTCGGAATGAACTGAAGCGTGATGAACTGTCTCGTACGTTTGCTTCGGATTTCATGTGTTTTTCTTCTTATTTTGATATCCCCGGGGATCACATCGGACAAAAATTGCAGGTAATATGAACTTAAGATATTTTATTTCCAAAATTTACGTTTTCTGAAACCCTCAAGGAGAACGAACGAAGGCAAGAACTTATATATTTTTTGATAAGGCCATTCAAATACAGCTGATTAGATTTTTATCTGTGTATACGTTCGTTTTCTTGTTCTGTTGTAAATCCACACAAAATACATATGTAGGTTTTATTGGGTTATGTAAACGTTAAAAGGGTATGGGCAATATATTTTCTTAAAAGTAAAAAAAAAATATTATAATAAAAGGTGTGTTATTTTAGGGCTTATATTACATGTGTATGTTGTATTATTTTGACTCATAGAATATAGTTCATGAATTCAGACGTGTGCTCCGAGTTTCGCTGTTGGTTGCATAGAGTTTTCCCCCGTACATTTTCCTACGGTTTATTGGCCACCCGCCCTGAGTACTGAGCTAGTGGAGGGCCCTATTACTATCGTATTTTTCTCTTCCAGCATAATACTTATGTAAAAGTAAGTTTGGCGCTTGGAGTCAATGATTGACGTCCATAAATATGCTGCGAGAGAAATACGAAATTTCTTATCACTATTTTTTGCTTAAAAGGAAAAAGGGAAAATAGATATTTTTTTTTATGATAAGAACAAATAAGTATACGGTAAACGAGTACACCCGTTACAATGGCGCCCAACGTGGGGCTTTATGAAGAATGGAATGTATGGGGGCCTGAGTAGAAGATTAAAAATTCGATAAGGGAAAGGAGGGGGAGTAAAATAGAAATATTAGAGAGACGTGAAGTTTGTTTCGATTAAAATAGTTTTATTGAAAGACAGAAAATAGTTTTCCGAGTGGTTGATAAAGAAATTAGACACGTAGCATGGCGCTTTGGGGGGGGGAAGAGAAAACCTACCACATTGTGATTTTGGAAGCAGTCAAAACAAATTACTACGATTTATTTTAAGATATCAAAATATATTTAGTAAAATATAGTGTGAATGAAAACAAGACTCCAAAAGAAAATGGACCAAGAAAAGAAGGAAGAATCGAAGATTTTGGAGGTCATTCTGGAAAGATTGGAACAAAGATTTCAAAAATTCGAAGATCGATTTGAGGAAAGGCTGCGAAAATTAGAGCAGCAAATGGAAAGAATAACAGGAGTTAATCAAGGAGAAGAGAACGAAGGAGAGTCAAAGAAGGAAGGAAGTATAGATAAAGACGAGAAGTCTAAGGGAAAGAAAGTAGATGAGAAACAGGTTGAGGGCGAAAAGACAAAAATAGCAGAAGAAAGGGAAGCCGTGACGAAGTACGTACCAGCACAGGCCCATGTAAACCAATTTTTAAAGGTTCGGCCATTTGCCGGCCAAATGGGAGAAGCTCCCGTGGAACACTTACAAAGTCTGGGAAGATATTTTAGCGTTAACCCGATGGCTGAGGAAAGCAAAATCGCTATTGCTTGCAGCAACCTAACTGGAAACGCGCTATCATGGTGGAATTCGTTGTTTCAACAACCTAAGACATTTGAAGAATATCAACGAGAGATGAGAGATAGTTTTTGGTCAGAGGATCGTCAAGAGTTGGCTAGATATCGGATTATGCAGGAGAAATATAGGGAAGGAGAGCAAGAAAGTTTTTCACAATTTTTTCATCGACAAGTGGCAAAGCTGCGAACGTTAGACGCATGCAATTTAAAGGAAAACCACATCATTCGGATCGTGAGGCATAACATGCCGATGAAGGTGGAACAAATGATGTTAGGCATAAGGAAAGCGTCCATGGAGGAGGTAGCTGAGCTACTTAATGCGATTGATATGAGCACTTATGATTATAATTTACCGATAGAGCGAGGAAAAGAAACTCACGATACTCGAGTTGTGAAATTTGCGACGGAAGAAGGAGGTCGGATTGGAACTTGCAGGATCCCGAGCGAGGGGATGGTAATACTAGACCGAGATGGCAGTATGAACATGAAGAGCCACGACCGCCACGCAAGCCGAATTATGGACAGGGAAAGATTTCGAGTTCATCCGGGAAAAAGGAGAGCCGAGAGAGTTAAGATATATACACGTAATTGGACATAGGCTGAAAGTTTTTTTTTTGTTGTGTGTTTGTTTAAATTATTTTATTAGGGTATGGGTTTAATATTTAACAATGATATTATTAAGTATAGGGGCCGTTATATAAGGTCACATTTGAAGTTATATGTGTGTCGAATTCTTTTTCTCCTTCATTGTTTTGTAGGCTAGAGAGTTAGATAAAGGTGGCTAGGGAGATTTGAGATGGGAGCGGTCTATCGAGTCTGACGGTGGATGGTGGGGTTGGTTGCTTGGATTGGGCATGTGGTGTGTCGCGTCCTGTATATAAATGTTGTTCCCGACATGGTTGACCGACCTATTTAAACTTAAGCCAATAAGTCTCCAAAGAGAGCACGGCACTCACATACCGTCCCACCCACAAAACTCCAAAGGCGAGCACGGTCTTGGACGACCCCTACTTAAAAGTCGGATTTTGTTCTAGTTACCCACGCTCATAAGACTCTGAAGTAGCAGAGTGCGGTTAGAAAGTCCTGACACGTAGAAAGAAAAAAAAAAAGGAGATTTTTTTTTTTTTTTTTTGTGTTTCCGGTCACATAACCAAATAAGTCTGTGTGGAATTGATTGTAGGCGGTGCGTTGCATATCACATGCGTGTGAGTTGGTGGTTGAACTTATAGCATATCGTTGGGATTGATGGTCGTTTATTTCTTTTGTTCTAGAGCCGCAGGATAGAAAGTTATAAAGGGAAAATATTTAAAAATGCATCGTTTTATTTGATAAGTTAGGAATGAGCCGTTCAAATACGTAGACCGTATTTAAAGGCTTCCGGGAGGAGGGTATTGTAAACAGTCGGGTTTAAACCCTAGTTACAACGTAGAAAGGCACACATATGTTATATAGTTTAAAATTAGTTTCATATAATTTGATTTTATTTCGTTTTAGTATTTTATTTTGTAGTGGGAGAAAATGTTTAAAATTTTATTAAAGTAAGAAAAGAGGGAGTGGGGGGGGGGGAATTTGCGCTTTATTTTGTAAAAGTGGTATATGTATGTATTTGCGGTGTGGATAGACAATTTTAGAAACGAACGTATGAATACATTTTTGGATCCAAGATAAGAGATTATTGTAAGAAAAGAAAAAAAAAAAGATATATTAAGCATCGAAGGTCTTATCTGGGGAATTTGAATGAAAATAAAAAAAAGAAGGTTGGAAAAAAAAGGTTTCCGGAATGTTAATTGCCAAAATGTCCGAAGGTGCGAAAAGTTCTTTTTGCGTATTAGCTAACTGGCCATCTATACCACGTGGGGGAAGAAAGGGGACGGACTGTGTTTGCGAAAACAAAAGAAAAGAAAAAAAAGTGACAGGGAGAGTGGAGACGTAGTTTTTTTTTTTAACTAGTGTCATTTTATTTTGGTTTTCAAAGAGGAAAGAAAAAAAAAAAATATATTCAATTTTTTTTTATATATATATTTTTAAGAAGAGTAACTAAGGCTACGGCCGAACATGAGTACGGTGGGGTAAAAGCTTAAGCGTGCTGGGTTTTCTGGACCTTACCCCGAAGAATCCATGCGGCAGTGACCGGAGAACATCTACCGGAGATCTATCAACTTTTCGCAAGGGAATCGATCCGACTCGGAATGAACTGAAGCGTGATGAACTGTCTCGTACGTTTGCTTCGGATTTCATGTGTTTTTCTTCTTATTTTGATATCCCCGGGGATCACATCGGACAAAAATTGCAGGTAATATGAACTTAAGATATTTTATTTCCAAAATTTACGTTTTCTGAAACCCTCAAGGAGAACGAACGAAGGCAAGAACTTATATATTTTTTGATAAGGCCATTCAAATACAGCTGATTAGATTTTTATCTGTGTATACGTTCGTTTTCTTGTTCTGTTGTAAATCCACACAAAATACATATGTAGGTTTTATTGGGTTATGTAAACGTTAAAAGGGTATGGGCAATATATTTTCTTAAAAGTAAAAAAAAAATATTATAATAAAAGGTGTGTTATTTTAAGGCTTATATTACATGTGTATGTTGTATTATTTGACTCATAGAATATAGTTCATGAATTTAAACGATTGATCCGAGTTTCGCTGTGGGTTGCATAGAGTTTTCCCCCTGTACATTTTCCTACGGTTTATTGGCCACCCGCCCTGAGTACTGAGCTAGTGGAGGGCCCTATTACTATCGTATTTTTCTCTTCCAGCATAATACTTATGTAAAAGTAAGTTTGGCGCTTGGAGTCAATGATTGACGTCCATAAATATGCTGTGAGAGAAATACGAAATTTCTTATCACTATTTTTTGCTTAAAAGGAAAAAGGGAAAATAGATATTTTTTTTTATGATAAGAACAAATAAGTATACGGTAAACGAGTACACCCGTTACAATATTACACATTTCAAGAACTATGATTTAAATTTAAACCAAATATAGAACTATTAATGATTTCTCTACATACATTAGCTTAGCTTTCATAATAAGACTTTTAAATCAAAGTCTTCATCAGTTATGTGTATGCATTATATAATTAAATATATATTTTATTTTATTTATTATTATATGTGTGTAATTTGAGCATATTAAATGTATACTTTAATATAATTTGTATATGCATTTATTATAAGGCAAGAAAGAGTATTTAAGGAAAGTTGGACATAAATATTTTTAATTAGTGTTAAGTAAGATTGAAAGTAAGGAGGGATTCATGTCATAGAGTATATTGGTCAGATATTTGTGAGATAATTTTTTTTAAACTATTGTTAAGTAAGGGTTGAAAGTAAGGGAGGGATTCATGTCATAGAGTTAATAACATTTGTCTGTTTTGTTGGTCAAATATTTGTGACATAAATATTGGGAAAAGACATTCGTAATATAGGCAGAGAATTGAGAATAGCTAAAGTCCGATGAGCTAACTGGAAAGTGGGGTACTAAATTCATAGCTGGTTGGGTAAGCATGTTAGTTACTCCTGCAATTAACTGGTGCTTAAAGGTTTTTTTCTTAAAATAAATAAAGCACTTGAATGACCAATGATATAATTTAGTAGCAGAAAAATAATATTATTGGTAGTTTGCTACCAGTGATGTTGTTATCTACCTGAAAGATTGGCAGCCTTCAAAAATAGTACATAGAAACTAAATGAAAGGGATGAAATAAATAAATTTAAAAGTAAATAGATGTTTCCATCTCTTCATGGGTAAATAAAAGGTGGACAGTACAATATTTATATACAAAATCAAAATTATCTCAAATACACAACTAATCCAGACTAGCTAAAGAAAATAAACTCTAAAACACAATCAATGGTTTTATTTCTATAAGCAGATTTGTTTCAGGTGAGATGTCTTCTAGTAGCAGTGAAACCATTGGTTGTGTTTTAGAGTTTATTTGCTTTGGTTGTATAGTTTAGATGTGAATTTGATATAATTTTGATTATTTTATTGACTCGTTTATCTTTAGTCTTTTAATGTTTATTATATTCATTGTAAATCATCAAACTATTAGACAACAGTAAATACATGTATTCCCAACAAAAAACACTTCTGGTTTAATGTTTTGAGTCCTTAATATGATTTAATTACATGTTACAATATAAGAGTATTGCATATATTCTCTTTAGGATTTTTTTTAAAATTTTACTAGGAGGTGTCATAATTCTGGTCTCTCATAGTAACATTCATTACTACAAGTATACTTATTTAATATTACTTCATATTGGTAACACTAAAGTATACAAAACATACTAAACAATTTTTATTATAAATAAATCAAATAAATACAATTATTTACTTTTATTAACAAGTAAATTAAATAACATATTTCTTAACAAATTCTTTAACATATTTCAATGACCCCACTTATGAAAAGGTTACTTGATTGTAGTGCCAATCATAAAATAAATAAACTATCAAATGAAACAAGGACTTATTATGGATTCTATTAAAATTCAAAGTCATATAACCCAAATTTTTATATGATTATAAAAGTGAAGTTTTAAGAGACTATCTTGCTATAGTTATTTCACATCTAGCATTTAATAAATTTCATATCATAAATAAGCCTATTCTATATTACAATAGTATTAATTATTAAATTCTTAATTTTTATAATACCATTATTTAAGTATATCACATGGACATGAATGCAATTTCATTATATATATATATATATATATATATATATATATATATATATATATATATATATATATATATATATATATATATATCACATTATGTACAGTTAATTAAGATTTTGATCATTTTGTGATTTAAAATCAATGACTTTGTATGCGTGGACCTGTAAATCAGACATGCAGAACATTTTGTAATATTTTACATAATATATGCAGCAATATTTATTATATCAATAATAATATTATAAATTGTTATCCCATCAGTTTTCTATAAAAACCGAAAATTGACAAATATATGAAAAAAAAACTCATCCTTCTTTTCTTCATAGCGTAAGCTTGTGTTTAAGACCTGTAGAGGTCCCTACCTTCGAATTTTTCAGACGCTTATTCCTAAGGTTACAGCCTTAGTAAATATTACAAATTATAACTGTAAATTATGATTACATAGATGTGACTTGCATTGTTTTCATCAGTACGTTATAATAGCAATATGGATCATTTATTATATTTGTCTGTACTTTAGATACATGCATAATTATATTCATACAATATCATTATGTAAATCCATATTAAAATATAAAGTGAACCAATGATTATATGCCGGATTTGCTCTAATGTACAGAATATATTAATAATATAAACAACAGAACCATATATTTTCTTTTTAAATAAATAACAGGGATTTTACATTTACTTGTATATAATTAAGACAGACTAATGTGAAATAAAATTACTGACAGAATTTTATTTAAAACTTCTCATAACATAAGATATTCATGATTGCTTTTAATACAACTGTATATAAAAATAATATTAATTGCACATACTTCCCAAGCTCAACATCTCTATAAATAATTAACAGATAATTTTATACATATATATTATAACAAATTTCCACAAAGTTATAGAAAAATTTAAAATTTAACATATATAAGAACGAGTTTCAATGAATTATTTGACTTCAAAATATACATGATTATAATGATCTTAAATCTTTATCAACACTTTAAGTCCATTGATATGTCCTGTCATGAATTTATGTAAGATTATTATAATGTTCAAAAAAAGAATAGTTTTATACTTTTTAATTCAGGTTCTGATAAATATTATTAACTTTACTAATAAATAGTTTTCTTTCCATATTTATTCTTGATATTTTATCCTTTATTTTAATTCTTTTAACTATTTTCTTAACAACTCATTTCATCCATATCTTCAATAAATTTTAATAATAGTATTTAGCATATTACTATGTTTATCTTTGAAATATGCCAATGCTATCTATTATATAAAATCCCTATTTTGGCTGTTGTTTCAAAGATGTCTGCACCACTGTTTAATTAGTTGCGATAACAAATTACTTTTTTCAGTTTGTTACTTTAACAAATTACAAAAATAATGAAATTTCCAGTGTTGAGGAAAAATAAATAACCATACTTAACTAAATGTAATTTATATTATAAGAATTTTATGCAAAAGAAGTAATACCATACTTTCATATATTTAATAATCATGTTTATTACAAAGCATATTTTATGTGAAGAAAGTAATTCTGCCATTAATTAAAAATAACCTACAAAAAATCAATATATGTACTTTTAACTACACTGCACAACTTAATTGACATAGTACTTCAATCATGAATCAAATTATGTTCACAGTGTAATATTTAGTGAAGAAAAAAATAGATGCTATAGGACTGTATTTACATTTAATATTGATTAGCATATAATTGAAGTTGTGCAGTTTGATATTGTGTAGTTTGTGATATTTCCATTATTAATAGTTGTCAGTAACACTGACAAATTCACATGTCAAATATAACAAATATATTTAAAAATTTAAATTTACAGGCTTAATTTGATTATGAGCATTTTATTCAAAGCAAATAATTCTGCATCAAAAAAAATTGTTAAAGCAACCAAATAAAGAAAAAATGGCCTTTATTCTGTAATATTATTTTTTTATTTAATTTACATTAAATCTTAAAAAAAATTGCTAAACTAACCAATTAATAAAAAGTTGGCCTTTACATGCCAGGTATATCTTGTAATAAGAATAATAATAATAGTAGTAATAATAATAATATCTAATTAATATGTCCATTATCAAATTTGTAACCCCACCTGATCTATGTAATCTTATACATCAACCCATTCAGTCAAATCAAATGACAGCCATGTAAGCAAGCATATGTCTACAAATGCAATTATGTAAAAATTTCTTTGGTCAATAAAGTTTCTTTTTGAATAAATAATAATAATACACCTGGGTCTCATTTTATGTGATAGATAGGTTCCTCAGAAAACACGTGCAAACGAAATCATGCAAAAATAGACGTAACTTACATTGAAAAAGGGGGGATGCGGTCTGTGATTTTTCAAAATTTGCATAAAAGCAAAGCACCAACATAAAATTACTTTAACATTCGCGCAAAAAAAAAATAAGGAAATAAAATATGACTAATAAAAAATTTCAAATTTGAAAAAAATTGACACAAGACTAACTGTTTTTAATTATAATATTTAATTTTATTCAAAACAATATATTTTTATGCATAATTTACATTTTTTATACATGTTTTAATTATTATCGCTATTTGCCGTTAAACAAGGTCGTTTGCAAACTGGTAAAAAAACAGATTCTCCACAAGAAAAAATACAACTAGTGCCAACGTCACTCTCATGTTGCATTAATTGTTTTCTGGTGACAATGTAATTAGTAATTAATATTTGAGATGATTTTATTAATTGTTTATGAACACGATATCCAGACATACAATCATTTAGCTATCGTTGGAATTTAAGAGCATGTTCGTGATTAGTGTCATTTATAAGAAAATAATTTGCCAACTGATTAGAAAGTTGAAGACCTCGAATCATTTTTGCAGTGAAAGGAACAGGTTACACTTCTGTTTCATTATCTATTTCTACATTTTCTTTTGTATCTAAACTTTTATTTTTGTCTTTAATTTTTTAATTTTTAATTCCGTTTAAAAATCAAATTTTGTTTCACTGCTTATTACTCACTTTTTAGAAATAAACTTGTGGACACTAAATGATTAATAATTGATTGCATTATTTTTTAAAAAGCAAAAACAGAATGTGATTTAAAATGCAAAATTAACACGTACAATGTTTGAACAAATTTACATTATAATCTTGTAAAATTTAATGTGTGTAAACATAAAATGTGAAATCATGATTTTAATTTCATTATTGCATAAAATATTTTACTATTATAAAGCACTGAAAATATTGAAATTACTAAGATGAAAGTCGAATTCCAATAATGTGCTATTACTTTCAATATAACATAAGTGCTAGAAATTTATTATTTAAATTAATAGCACATTATTTTAGTTCGACTTCCGGTGAAATATGAATCGCGTAACTTTAAAATCGTGTTGAATAAGTCCGCGTAAAAAGAAACCCAGGTGTATATATTTTTTACCCTTTTTTTCTACAGTACAGATTTTTTATACCTGCCCTCTAATATGTAATATATAGGGAATTTGAACTCAGACTTTCACACAACCCTCAACTATGCACGCTATCTTATACTGCTGATACACATTATATTACATACATGTTGAAAAGATAAATAATCACCAATATATGTATTTTGTGCTAAACCAGCACTCATCAGTTGGTCCAGATTATCATTTCCACACATATATACAATCAATGCTCAGCTTATATAAAGATAGCCAATCTTCATACTTTAATGAACAGACTTCAATCCACCCCCACAACTCTTCAGCCATCCATTTCATTGAAAATCTGATGGTGGAATGCACAAAGCCTTCTTTGATGTCAACCTTCTCATCCTACTCATGTTAACCATAAGTCACTCTGATCCCTCATGTACAGGACATAATCCATTTACATACATATACAAAGAATAGGAAGACCTTACATCACTATAATTTTAATATAATTTTTGTACAGTACAGGCTTTTTCATACTTGCACTCCAATATGTAATATATAGACTTTCACACGACCCTCAACTGTCCATATTATCTTATACTGCTGACAGGCTTGATCACACACATGTTGAAAAGATAAATAATCAATATATGTATTTTATGTTAAACCAGCACTCATCAGTTGGTCCAGATTATCATCTCCACACAAATAATAGTAATATATTTTTTGAAAATTTTATGAACTATGACTATCATAGCAGTTAAATATTAATACATTGTAAATCAAACTAGACTTATATATATATATATATATATTTTAATAGTATATATAATGTGTGGTTTTTTTGTAGTTCTTTACACTTGAGAAGTCTGCTTGTAGCAGTGAAACCTTAGGTTGTGTTTTAATATTATTTTTATGCTGGTCTGGTTTAATTTTAGATTTGGGGTAGTTTTGATTTGATATATATATATATATATATATATATATCAATATAAACAATTATTTCATTTATATATATATATATATATATATATATATTATAAATGAAATAATTGTTTAATTGCTATAATTACATTTTTCAATTTCTTTAAAATCTGACTTTCTTCTCTTTAACTATATTTATACTTCTACATCTATTGAGATTAAATATTGATGGTTAATTTATGACAAGATATATGTTGGTCAGACTAACTTGTAATGAATTTATTCACAGTATTTATCCAGAGACACTTTATTTTGATTTACTTCAAAATTGTCAGCATCTGGTCACAAATGATCTTTCAAAAAAGTAATCACTTAATAAATAAAAGACTGATGTTTTTCTTTTTTAAAACATATGCCACAAACTACTAATTTTGAATATCTTAAATCAGCACACTATTTTTATTTCAGCTCATTCAAAGTACAATAAAGTTTGTATATATGTAAAATAAAATAGAAAATCTTATAACATTACAATACTAGCAAATAAAAAATTACTAAAATTTCTTCAGCAAAGATGCTTTTATTTATTAACAGATATAAATAAAATTCAAATAAACATACAACATGCAACATATATATATATATATATATAAATAGACTCTGCATTTTCCACTTCAAAAACCCACTTTTTTAATATTAAGGGATATCTTCATGATATTGATGGCCTCAGATTCAAAACAATTATCAGTTTCTTTTATTCTTTTTTTCAATTCACTTTTTTATATATAACATAACCTTTGCATCATCAAATAATATTTTATGACCTGTAGTCAGTTCATGAGTATATAGAACTAAGTTATGATATGTATTTTAATTTTTGTTCTTATGAACTTTAACTCTTTCATTAAGACATAATTTACTGTGACCTATATAAATTTTATGACAATTGCAAAGAATCTTATAAACTATCCTAGGAATTAATTTGCAATCAATTGACTGTATTGAACTATTTAGTAATGAATATAAATTCAGGCCTTTCTTTCAGGTATATCACCTAATAAGAAATTACTTCTAATAAATCAATTTACCAATTGATGATTTATATGGCAAAGAAATAAACTTTTTGTTATCATTAACAATCAAATATTTATTATTTTTTTATATTTAATAAAACTATCTACAAATCTGTTAATAATAAAAGTTTAATTGTTAAAGAGAAGAAAGAGTTTATTTTTTTTTGCTATATAAGTCATCACTTAGTACATTGACTTATAGTTTTTTTATTGGGTGGTATGAAAATGGGCTGGAAGAAAACCCTGAATTTAAATTCATTACTAAATATTTCAAAACAGTCAATTGATTGCAATTCTATTCCTGGGATAGTTTATAAGATTCCTTGCAGTTGTCATAAAATTTATATAAGACAGAGTAAATTAAGGTAAGTCTTAATGAAAAAAATAAAATTCATAAGGGTAAAGTTTTAAAAATAAAATCAAAACTCAGCTTTGTATATTCATGAATGGAATACAGGTCATAACATATTTTTGACAATAAAGAGGTTATTGTTTTTTTCTTTTAAAAAAGTGAATTGAAAAAAGAGCAAAAGAAACTTTAATGACAATTTTTTTTTAAATCTGAGGCCATCAATCTCATGAAGATATCTTTTTACGGTAAAGGAAGTTGTTTTTAAGTGGATGATGGGAAAGTTATTTTGTTATATATATATATATATATATATATATTGTATGTTTAGTTGAATTTCACTTGAAAAAGTCTATTTGTTAACAGATGAAACCATGGTTGTGGAAGAAATTTTAATAAAATTTTATTTTTGTTTTGGCTAGTGTTGTAATGTTATATGATTTTCTATTTACAATTACTAGTATGAAAATTATAAATCTTCTTACATAAGTATGAGTAATCATTGCATGCAGTTAAACAACACTCATCATCATCAGCACTCTCACTCCATACTATAGATTCAGGTCATAAAATTGATTTTTCTATTACCAGGATCATATCCAGATGCGATAATCTCTACCAGTGCAAAATTAGAAAAACCATTGAGATACTTGAAACGCCAGATTGTATCAATAAACAAGATAATACATGCAAACTTCCTCCTATTTGGAAAGATTTTTTTAAAAAACATTCTTAATTTAACATTTTTGCTATTGGTGAAACTTTAATGTTTTTTCAAACCAGTGACTGTAGCGCCCCTACAAACATCTTTCTATATTTTATCATCCAGTGGATGACTTGTGTGATCAAGTCGAAATGTCAGTATATCAATATTTAAATTTTTTAACACGGATGAACCCACAAAATATGTCTTTTGTATATGTATTGAAATAGCCATTTGGCAGTAACAATGTATAATTTCAAGATACAATAGTCTTTAGTGAATAGATAGTAAGTTAACTAAAACATTAGAGTCATATAAAAAAGAATTGAAAACTATTAATAGTTCTATAGTTTTCTTGTAATTTTAGAACAATGTTTTCACAGACATTATATCAAATTATGTAAAATATAGGTGTATAAATGAGGTAAATAAACAAAATTACAAATGAAAATTAATTCTAAAGCACTTATTGACTCTGAGTTTTGATGAAAAGATATAATAAACATAAACTAATTAAAAGTACTAAGCCAGCTTTCTTCAAACACTGCCAGAATCGTACTGCTGAGTAAGATTACACACTACAGGTGTGCTTATGTAATTTACATGTAGTAATATGTAAATGAGGTACAATTATGTTTGTTTATAAAACTTTAATTAAAGTGGAACAATCACTCAATGGATTAAAAGGGGTAAATTTGAGCTGATCATTAGATTCTGTATTTAGTTCAATAACCTACGTGTTATGCTAGTAAGCAACTTGGTTTGATTTAAATGATGATACTCTTTCTAAATTTTTCTATTACTTTAGTTGGTGAGGTGCTTTTTGCAGTCAATAAATTTTAAAATGTAATATTTTTAACTGTTTAATTTAAATCATATTATAGCTGAAGCATAATAATGGTTACTTTTTAAAACAATTTTTTTAGTGGAACCTATTTTAACAACTAAGAAGTGAATTTATTTAAATACATTCTAAAAGTTATAAAATGTTTATAAACTTTTACTATGTGCGTTATCATACATATATATGCTTCTATTTGTTTGCCAAGAAATAAATAATTTGCCAAGATTATAACTTAAATGGATAATGGCTTAAATTCAATGAAATAATCTATTTACTTTAAAAACGATAAACAGTTCATTATTTTATGTTGTCTCAAATGTTAAACCTCATTATAACTTTCCAAGATTTAAATAAACGTTGAATATTTAAAAGAAAAATGAAATTAACTCTTGGGATTATGGCAGCTAAAATATATTGTCATTCCATGGATTTTTTTTACATGAATTTAACAAAGAAAGTTTAAGATAAGGAAAGTTTATGTGTATGAACTTTATTTAATATTTTACCATTTAATGAACAGGTTATATGTAATATTTATTCCATAGTTATTTGTATTATATTTGTTTTTAGATTATTTAATATACTTAGATGTGTAAGTAGATATATATAAATAATCAGAAAGAAAATTTTAGTAACTCTAAAATAAAATTAAAACAATTGTAGTAAACCTTTGCTTAATGACTTGTTTTCATTCATTTATAGATGACCATAAGTATAATATTTAAAATATCTATCTATAAGGAAATGAAATGATTATTATTTGGGATAAGTAATAAGTTATTTATAAAATAATAATTGTTATAAATTGAATATCTTATTTGTGATATAAGTAATCAGTAATTGAACTAAAAGAGATAACCTTTTATTTTGTAAATTTTATATACACAGAGACAGATCTTTCCATGGTATAGCACCATTCTGTTCAAACCAGAATAAACAATGAATGCAGGAATGCTTGTGCATAATATTCCTGTCTAGTCCTGACTTATCCAATATCCCCAGACTAATTTATAGCTTGTGGTTTTCATCAATGAGAAGTTTTGGATCTGAGATCACTGCACATAGATCTTAGGATCTAATGCAACCCTCCAACAGTCACCTTTTATTTTTTAGCTAATGATAAAACATTGAAGCTAAAATGAAAACATAATAATGTTTTCAAGCTAAACTCATTAGCTTGTATAGTACTATAGATCCAAACTCAGTTCAGGATCCATACTTATTGATGTCTTTGGTTCCTTAATAATCACAGTCACCAAAATCTTATTGGGATCTGGGGATATTGGATGAGGGGGAACTAGATATGGATTTTATGCACAAAATTTCATGCATCCATTGATTACTCTAGCTTGCAGTGAGTGGCACAACTGTATGGAGAGTTTTGCCTCTGTGAAAAACACCTTGTGTAAGCATGAAGAATGGTGATCATGTGATGTTTGATGGTTTAATACCAATTATGCCCAATAGGATTGTGGTGACTGTGGTTATTAAAAAACCAAAGACACCAAAAATTATGGATGCTGATCTAAGTTTAGATCTATACAACTATATAAGCTAATGTGTTTAGCTTGAAAACATTATTGTGTTTTCATTTTGGACTCAAAGCTTTGTAGTTAGTTAAAAACTAAAAGGTGGCTTCTGGAGGATTGCTTTAGATCCTAAGATCTAGGAGCAGTGCTGTCAGATCCAAGGATGCCCACTGATGAAATCCACAAGCTCTCAACTAGTCTTGGGATATTGGGTGAGTAAGAACTAGATAGAGATTTTATGCACAAAAGTCCCTGCATCCTTTGATTTCTCTGACTCACACTGAGTGGCACTACTATATGGAGAGTTTTGCCTCTGTGAAAAACATCTTGTGTAAGCATAAAGAATGGTAATCATGTGATGTTTGATGGTTCAATATATATATACAAAACCACGTGGTCTGGAGATGAGGATTTTTATGATAGGGATTTTAATTTCTTTCTCTGTTGGCACTTAGAATTAAAGCTTGTTTGGAGCTAGTGGTAAGCTCCATTTAGTGAACATATATTATTATTATTATTATTATTATTATTATTATCATCATCATCATCATTATTATTATTATTATTATTATTATTATTATTATTATTATTATTATTATTATTATTATTATTATTATTATTATTGTTATTATTATGTTTCAAAAGGCTCTTATTGTCTCAAAAGAATACAACATTAGTGGTTACATAATAAATTAACTGCTACAAGTTGATTACAAATTTTAACATTTACATTGTCATTTTTGATAGAGTTCTTTCTGGATTTACATGAGCTTAAAACATAGTTCTTGTCTGGATTGTCCATTCTGCCTAGGTCAACAGTCCAATTGTTATAACACAATTTTCATTTTATTTTATGTCCCAAATGGGTCAAATATAATTTATCATTTGAACCCCATTAGCAAATCAATCACTTATAACAGAAGGGGAAAATTGTTGCCAAATTGTCCTTGTTGCTAATTTGACATGCATATCCTTCTATGTTTGAACATTGTAAGTTGGAAAAATTTATTATTATTATTATTATTATTATTATTATTATTATTATTATTATTATTATTATTATTATTATTATTATTATTATTATTATTATTATTATTATTATTATTATTATTATTATTATTATTATTATTATTATTATTATTATTATTATTATTATTATTATTATTATTATTATTATTATTATTATTATTATTATTATTATTATTATTATTATTATTATTATTATTATGATGTTTCAAAAAGGGGAACCTTATTCAATCTAGAAAACAGGTTACATTAATAATTTTTATATACATGTATTTACACTGATATTTCTGAGGATTGTATATATTGGGTTTAAGCTCTTTCCAAGTTCTTACATATATATATACCGGGTGAGCAATGGATTGTTTATCTTAAGTTATCATTTATTGACTCATGGATTTTTTGCTGTCCATTTTCTTGTTTTATTTTTAAGTCTATTATTGAGGAAATGCAGAACTATTAGAGATTTGACCATTGTTTTACAAGTGACTAAGTAGCCACAAAAATGTCTGGGTATGTTATTTTATTGTCTCTGGTTTTTAATTGTGCTAACTTGTTGTGAAAAGTTGATGGATGCTGCCTTGTATTGCTGCTTTTATTGTTTTCATCTATTTTGGCTCTTTTTGATTTATTTCTCCTTGGCCAACCAGATTTTTGGACTTCTGTTGGTGTTGCTTCTATGGGGGGGGGAGGCATGGGGTTAGTGACTCTAGAATATCTATAGATGTTTTGTTTATAATTATATGTGGCATGCTTGTTTTTGGGGAGTTGTATGTATCATTCGATATGTCTGGATTTGAGTCTGACATGTTATTGATTGATATGCCTGGTGTTTGTGATACTTCAGGTATGATTTGTGCTTGATTTTGATCCATTTGATCAGTGCTTTCATTTAATTTATTTGAGCTATCTGTTGTAGTTTCAAGTATATTTGTGTTTTCTTCTGCGTGTTTGTTTTTAGTAGCTTCATTTGTACTGTGATTATTTTCATATTGATTGTTGTTTGAGTTTGCTGGTGTTATTTTGTGTATTGTTGCTCTCTTCATGTTGGGATTGGATGTGCTGATTATTTGGTGTCTGGCCCTGTATGAGTTGGCTATCCATGCACTGTGTGGCTAGGTGACCACACTTGCCACAGGCATAGCATTGTGGTTTTAAACCTCTTATATATAGGCTCAGCATAGCTTCCTGATCTGCAATTTGTGTTGGTATAGATTCTGGGTCAATGACTTTGTGTAATTTTAACTTAAAATCATAGCTATTGCTGTATATTGGTGTATCTTTGAGGTATATTGATTGAAATGCTATAACCTTGCCAAATGGATCCATCATTTTTTGAAAGTCTTGTTTCGTGTATCCAAAATATGTATTTTTTATTATTCCTGTAATCTGGTTCTGTTGATCTTGATCGACTATAACAATTGCGTAATTGTCTAATGTTTTAATTTGGTTTAGAAATCGGTTTTTTTGACTACTGTCAAGGAATTTGATTGCAAGGTATCTGGGATTTGGATGATCTGTGATTCTTACGATCGTTTCCCACAGTTCATTTTCAATTATTGCTTGATATAATAATGTGTGTAGAAAGCGATACAATGATATATTTGCATCTGTGGCAGATATTACTATCGAGTTTGGTGAAAAAAATCTTTTTAACGATGTATAGAGTCCCCGTGGAATCGTGTTGTTAAAGTGTTCTGGTAATTCGTTCTAGCATATTATCGGTTCAGTTTGCAAGGGAAGGAGGATCTTGGTTTACCTGTATCTTTAAATCTAACTGTTTTATATCATTCAGATTTGTTTTTCTAAATCTTGGAACTATTTTATTATTTATTGTAGTCACGAAATTTCTTTAACTTGTTGCTTGCATGTTAGTTTTTGCAACCGTGGTGTACGATTTGATGGTGTCTAAATTTTTACGCATTGCAGCGGCCATATTGATGCCAAATGCTCGCATGGATGTGGTCTCCTTTTTTTTTTTTTATAAAAACAAAGAAATTTTTGGTAACGTAAGGATTTTTTTATATATATATATTCTTGAGCTAGTTTATGATTTTCACTAATTATAGTTTCAAAAAGATTTATTTTTATTTTGTGAAATTATCTATATTGATTTGATTTTAAATTGTGGTGTTATTATTAGATTTTTTGGGGTTTGAAACCCAACTACTTTACTATTACTTACCGGCACTATCAGGATTTTCTGCGGTATTATTATTATTATTCTTATTATTATTATTATTATTATTATTATTATTATTATTATTATTATTATTATTATTATTATTATTATTATTATTATTATTATTATTATTATTATTATTATTATTATTATTATTATTATTATTGTTTTTGTTGTTGTTATTATTATTATTATTATTATTATTATTATTATTATTATTATTATTATTATTATTATTATTATTATTATTATTATTATTACTACTACTACTACTACTACTACTACTACTACTACTACTACTACTACTATTATTATTATTATTATTATTATAAGATAAATAAACATTTTCTTTGACATACATATATAAGATGTCTTAGCATATTGCAGTTAATAACAATTTTAGAGTAAAGTGTTTCAAGCTATTAAACATATTAATGAATGTCTTACTTGTTTTGTAAATAAAATTATTGTATTTATTAATCTTGAGGGATTAGTTTTATTCAATTTACTAAGTATGTGATATAACAATAATAATTCAAAGTCTCTATGCAATTATACTCATTTAAAAATGTAATTAACAAAATAATATAGATTTTATTTATTAAAATAAGATTTATGGACCTCAATTGGTATTATTCATATATAAAAAGCTATACAATAAATTATTGATACAGATTTTATATATATTCATCAAGTTTAAATAATTTTATTCATCCTTTAACACAATTATTAATTTCAGTATATAAAAATGTGAATTATTTCATAAATTAATTCTTATATAAACAAATCTGTTATAAATTTGCAAATGCATTATTTTTATTTTGTATATTACAATTTTGGCATCCAGTCAAATTATCATTTGTTTAATAAATAAATATTATTAATAGATTTTAACTTGAATTTTGGTATAGATGTTTGGATTATTTTATTAGTAGGCCTTAAATTAAATTATTGCTTAAATTTATTCCATTACAGATTTTGCCTTGCTCAATTCTTGGAGTTGTATTAATTTTAGGTGGCTCATTTATATCATTACAGTTTTGGTGCACCTAAAAAACTTGATGAATCTATAAGAGAATGACCAATTTACACTGTTACAATATATATATATATATATATTAGACCTGCTTCATATTAGACTGCTACACCTTTTCACATGCATATCAATCTATTGATAACTTTTTAATCATGTGATATGACCAAATAACATGTACACTTGAATCTTGTACAAACTTAAAGTGATAAATTTGTCAAAACAGACCATGGGTATATGATATTTTTGCAAGATTTGCAATATTATGGGCAGTCTAAATAAGTATGAGAAAAGGTATAGCAGGTTTAATACATGACAGAAATTGGATCAGATTAAGTCTAACAATACTAAAAATATTATTTATAACAATACTAAAAATATGAATTTCACAGAAAAAATATAAAATATGACATGGAGCAATAAATTCTTGATAATCCTAAAAATATAAATTTCAACCAAATATCAATCTTAAAAAGTATATATTTAACAATAGTACAAAATATTGATTTGACATAAAAATGTAAAATATGACATGCCTTTATGCAATTCCCAAATGTAACTTTAAATATGAACAAAACAATCACTAAATTAAAAAATAATGGAAAATATTACAAAAAAAACATAAAGTATACACATACAGCAATTACCATATAGTATATAACACAAATTCTCATGATGAAACAATCAATTTTTCTGTTCTATTTTAGTTTAAGTGGATACATTTTTTTCCAAAATGGGAGACTAAAAGTAAATTTTTTATTTTTCTCAAAATGCACACTTATTTAACACATGATTGTATTTTTGGTTCACATAAAACTGAACATAACTGACATTTTGTAATTCAGAGCTTTTATAGACCTTCCAACAGTCAGAATAAATCATTGATCCCTTTTCCACATATTGTTTGGCAGCTTCCATGAGAGTTGCCATTGTTCTATCCTTACTTGCCATGATAGAACACTCATCGGTCTCCTTGCATAAGCTACCAAACATCCACTGTTTGGGAACAATTTGTCCAGCTTGGTATTTTCTTTTTGTGAAAAGATTGTCAATAATTTTGACAATTTTGTAAGGGCCTCCAATTTTACATTTTCTAAAAAATATAAACCAGCATTTATTTCAGTAATGGGTAGATTCCAAATTGTCATCATTTTGTTTTGTTTTTTTTAAAAAAAAAAGAAATGGACTATTAATCAGAAATTATAAAAATGTAATCAAAATGAAAAGTACATGTACTCACTTAAAACTAAGGATACAAATAAGGTAAAAAATCATTGAATCAAAACTACAAATACAGATGGAAGTAAATATCATTGAATCAAAACTATGAATACAAATGAAGTAAAAAAAATAGTTAAAAAATACAATTGACAATACAAAAACATCTTGTCAGTATGAATTCTGGACAATAATTGGGAGTGAAAAATTATCACAGAAAACAAGTTATTGGAGGAGATTGAATGAGATCACAGAGTTTATTTGACATGATCTCAAGGTTACACATTTATCCCAAATGTTAAAAGGCATACCATCTCTCTATGTTGCAGGACTAATATGCAAGTACCGATGTTACCCAATGCTTAATAGTATGTAATATATAGAATTTATTACTCAAACCACTGTTTTATTAAGTAAATGAAACATTCTCAATCCAAGGCACAAGACAAGCTTTTATCGAGAAAAGAGCAGAACATTTATCTTTATGTCTTTTTTTTTATATAAAAGTTTTTCTGAAGCATTTTGGGGGGGGGGGGGAGTATAAATTTTTGAAGCAATCATATTACTTAAAAGCTATTTTTCTCTATAAAAAGCTTTATTTTTTGCTTTGGATTGAGAGTATTTCATTTCCTTAATAAACGAATAGTTAGAGTTTTAATCTCGATATATATATATATATATGTGTGTGTGTGTGTGTGTGTAATAAATAACATTAACTCTGTTGTAAAACTAATCAAGCTTAGTTTGACAACGTCTCCATATCTTTCATCACATCACTCTATCACAAACAGAATATGATTATTATCAATTTTATAATATGTTGTGGAACAACAAATATCCTATTATTGAATAAATGTAATAATTAGTGGAATGCTTTAAATATATGCAATTTATGTAGTTTTCATGATATAAGCACACTCCGTACTTTAAAAATTCATAATATATATTAGAACAAAGATTTTTATGAGCAAAAGATATAAATACAGTTTCTTTTAAAGATTTACCAATATGTGGGGTTTATTGTTTTTTGTTTATACTAACAATATTTGTTGGTGTTATAGCAATAATAGACATTTCATAACCTGAAAACTACATTAATACACGTGCATATATATATATTGTGACCATCCATATTGGCACCATGGAGGAATGTGGGAAGTTCACATTGTGCCAATAGTGGTCGGGGCTACCTGATATAAAAAAATGAATTGTGATATAACTTAATGTATAACTCAGTTGAAAAGTTCTTAGGATGTTAGTTGGAGTGTATCAATCATTAAAATTTTATTTTGATGTATATCTAATAGAGGGAGATGGGAATGGATTGTATCAGGAGTTGTTGGTATGAAAGCTAGACTAGTGGGAATAAATACTGTTTGTCTGTAAGGCACTAATGAGTGCTTATTCATTAATTTTCTAATTTATTGTTTATTGCCATTCCAAGATCTAACTTGTATATGTGAGTGCATGTCCATTCACATCATTTCACACTTCACACCTCATTCATATTTCTAATTATCACTTAGAATATCCATCTTGCAATAACATTATTTATTTTGCCATAAATATTGTTAATAGCTCAGTCATTAATAGACCTCTGGATTAATGGACAGACACACACACACACACCAGCATTTAGTATGATTTTTTTATTATTGCATAAAAAGTTTTATTTGAAAATGTAAAAGTTATTTATTTTATTTATTATTAGTTAGCATTTGTAAATTAATATTTTTTCCTCAATATTCTATTCCTAACATTTTTTTTTTTCAAGTAATAAATTCTTGCATATTGTCAGCCTCATTATAAGTATTAAAAAAAGGCATGGCTAAGTAGACAGAAACTTCAGAAAAGTTTTAGAAAAGATGAAATATTTTTCTAAAAAAAAAAAAGAAATATAATAAAACAAGTGAACTTAATATTTTTATTGAATTCTCTACTATTCCCTTTTACCAGGGAAACTTCTCTCATACTACTCAAGCATAAATGCCAACATGTAATGGTGAAGAATACAGGATAGAATTCTCCAATATGGAAGGTTAAATGTTTAAAGATACACCAGTTCCAACTTTTATCAACTAACAATTTGAATTTACTTTTATTCATAATGCGTAGATATTATATAAAAAAATTGCTAATACAATTTTGCTATAACTTACTTATAATAAATAGTATGTCACTGGAGATATGTAAATTAACAATAATGATAACAATTGGAAAAATTATCCTGAATTGTATAATGAAATATTTTATTGATTCTTATTTAATAAGTTTTCTATTTTTATTGTGTAAAATAAGGCTGAAACAGAGAAATTATTCATTCTAATTCTTTACATTATTAGAAAAGTTATGTATACTAAATTACCTTACCATTCACACCTATATATGAGTGATAAAATGCATGACAATGATATTTGATAAAGAGTTGATAATAGTATGGATCATAAACATTTATTTGGATGATCTTGCTGAGCTGTGTAAAGTTTATAAAAAAAAAAATTGATTCAAATATGTGCAAAAGCTGCTTATAATGTCCATTAGGAAGTCCTAAAAATATTGGAGGTTATTGCTGTTTTGCCAAGTTCATGTTTATCTTGCAGGAGTAATGTTTATATGTTTTAATGTTTGTTTATTCATCTTATCATCATGAGCTACACATACATTTTGCTTTTAAAGTTTCAAGTATAAACTAACAAAATAAAACTAAAAAGGGAACTTTTATTTTAATGACATAAGGTTTGATATGCATTTCTTCCATTGCATATGGTAGATAGGTAGATTTACTTATTTATTTGTTTTTTTCTTAAATGTTTAGTTTAATATAAATTTGATTTATTATTATGTATTTGTGTACCCAATCTCCTCTAGAATTTCTCGGAGAGTTTGGTATAAGTTATACCAAGCCGGTAATAATTTTTTTTGCTGTATTATTTAAAAATACTATATATTCTTGTGCTAATATTATTGGTGCAAATTGAATGCTTTATCATTATTCATTAGTTGGTAATAATAAATAAATACATGAAATATTTATGCCAGTATTTGAAATTTGATGTTCATAAATTTTCATAGATATTAGATTCATTTATAATCTAATTAATGCTAATACACCTATACCCCACTTAGCGATGGCAATTGGTCCTCCAAAACTCATCATTAAGCAAGAATATCATATACAGAATATGTATTTATAATGGGGTCTATGGGGAAAAAATTGGTCAGTTCCAGTTGATGTAAAATATCCACATTTGTTTCCGAGCTCAAAGATTTTCTTGATTTTTTTGATGGCAATGATGACTAAATACGGTATCAAAAAGAAAAGTTTTATATCGGAAAAAAAATGCATATTTTCATAGTTTAAAAAGTACAGTACAGCAAAAAGAAAGAGAAAGTGAAACTAAATTTGAATTTAAGCGTTTTTATATTCTTCCGCAGAAGTTTTTCATCGTAATGAAAAAAAAATCCATACTGAAGTGCATTTTTTTAAAATTTGTATTTATGTTTATTACTTATGTGAAATTATTCAAATTAAAAAACAATGTTTAATTATAAATTATTTAATTAAACATAAAGACAGTCAACTTTAGAGAAAAAAATCAACCTATTTTAAAAGAAAAAAAATCTGTGCTAATTTTCTAAAACATATACACTAAGTTTATTTTTCTCACTGTATATTTTACTAATACAATAGTGCCTCCCTGCCCCCTGCTCTTATAGAAAAATTATTTATTAACACTTATTTTAAATGCAATCAGTTTTTCTTTTTAATTTTTTTTTTCTAATTCAACATTCTCATTTTAAAATGTTATTTTTCTTTTGGTTTGAAAGCACTTGGGTGTATGTAATGAAAGAACACACACATGCAATTTAATATTATTATTTAGTGTTTTCCTGAATGTTTGTGATGATGGTATTTTAGTTGTACTGTTTTCATCATCTAATATAAGTGTTGAATGTCTAGAAAAATTAAACTTTATTTAAATAATCCAAGTACTGTACATTATATTTAAATAAAGTTTAATTTTTCTAAAGACATTCAACACTTATATGTATACAGTATTATAGATTCAGTAATTATATATATATTAAATTTATACATTTTATAATCAAAATACTGAATGCAGCACTAACATTGTGCTTTATGAATAAAACATTGTATGTGCTATACAATTACAGCAAAGTATACATATACCTGTATATGTATTACAGTAAAGTACTTTTGCTTTTGGGTAAAATGTATTTAAAATACCTATTCTCTGAAGTCATCAGTGACGCAAAATTCAAGATGGCTGCCCCCCAAATTTTTTAATTTTTCCTGATTATTATAGCGAATAATCGATTGTACATCAAAGTAGTGGGTACAAATTGATGATGATTGCTATTGCAAAATATCACTAAGTAGACAATTACTAAGCAGGGTAAAGGTGTAGAACATTTTATTGTCTGATGTGATTTCAAAAATATTTTATACATAATAATATATTCGCGTGTGTGTTCGCTATCAGAAGCTATTTTATAAGAGTTAGATTTACGCTTGCTTGTTTCCTATCAGTTGCGGCTGGTACTATGCGCTAAAGATTGTAAGAATTTAAGCATTTGTCTGTTATGGATTTGTCCTATATGAAATGTGTTAGATGTCTTTTGAATGGAGAGGTAATTGAAAGGATGATCATGCTATTCGGATTGAGTAACACTCATTTTACTTATTTAGCTATTGAGCCATGGGCAGTAGTATATTTCCTTATTTGATAGTATATGATGAGATAATTATATTCCTTAAAGTAAAATGGTAGATGTTCTATTTATTCATAATAAGTCGACTGGATTCTGCACCATTTGTGTCAGAAAAATTGGTAGTTACTATGTTGATGAATTAATTTGATGTTTGGAGTCTTGTTAACACCCATGCACATGTATGTAAATATTTATTTGATGTTATTTTGCTCTCCCTTTTCATTCTACATATTTATTGTCATGTAGTATATCTTAATTATTTCAGATGAATGTTTTAGTGATTTCTGTAATGTACTTGAAGTTGGATTAATAATTTAATGATTGGCTCATTGTACCATCCATATTGTGAAGTTTATTCATTCTGCAAGTAAACCGATAGAAATGTAATCAATAAATGCATTATGATTGTAAATTTATAAATGCACACACATTCGGAGATATGATAAACTTAGAGATATGGAGGGAGACCATCACTGGAATTGTAAGTTCTAAGTAGCTTATCGAATCATATCACCCACATTTTCATTATTTCATTAATTATTATTATTGGCAATTCACCCTCCCAGTATGAATGCAATATTGGATTACAAAATTTTACTTTATTTAATGCTAATTTTAATAAAATTATTATTTAATTTCATATAGTAAGTATAAATTTATAGGCATATTGAAATAATTTCAATGGCATTAGTGATTATTTGGTACCATTTTCTTAGTTCATTGAGAGCACAGAATGGGAATAGATGATATAAACATTGGTATGTGAATATATAATTATTTTGTATTGCTAATAATTTATGAGATAGAATTTTAAATATTATTGAAATAATAGATAAGGGGAAGAGCCTCCAAATATTAAGTGTATAGGATTTATGTAATTTAAATGTTATTTAGTCAAGTTTGTAGTTGATGTGAAACTAATGTTAATCATCATCGATGTGTTTGTAAAAGAATGTGTCTTGTAATAAATGTTTGTTGAAGTATGCCCTCTGAATTATTTTATCATATACGTTCGATTGATTATTTCCACACACACACATATATGTTCAACATAATCTAATTGTATTACTTATCAGTTTAATAGTATATACCATTTATTTAAATAATACTGAATTAATTGAACCAAACATTGTATAATGCCAAGATATAGATTTCACATTGTTTAAAATAGATGGTGTTGTGAGATAAAAATGCACCTGATCTCTATCATTGTCCATCCTTTATTTTATTATAATAATTGTCAGTTTCACAATAGTCCTCATTATTTAATAATCAAGTTATAATAGGATTGACTTATTATTCATATAATAGAGCCCTGAGATTATTTCATCATTTAAATAAATATTGGTATAGCTGTGCAATCTAAATCAAATGTCTGTAGATTAATTATTGTTACAATGATCCCTAAACATAGTAGACAAGTCGTGTGATTGTTCTAGCATGTACTTGGATGGTGGCAGAATGGAACATATCATGATTCTTGATTTAAGCCATGAATTTCTTTTTTTAGATAACTCAAGTAAGTGCTTATAGTATAACTAAATAAACATTATATAATTATTGTTTAGAAATGATTCACTCATCCCATTTGCATTCTAGATGACCACAAGACCCTATGACCCCCAACTGAGCTAAGCTGTAGATTAATACTATAATAAGAATATTATCCATAATTAGATATGCAACCTAATTATAAATTTTATTCTATTTTGTATAGAATTGGCGCCTGGGCATTTATATATGTATAAGGTGATATAGGTGAATATTGTAGAGGTTACAATATATATATATTAAAAAAGAAATAAGCAATAAATTTTAATACAAAGATTGAACTTATTTCAATAAATGGAAATAGATATATCCCATTTATTTTATTGGAGATAATATTAAAGGGAACAATTATTGATTTTCTTTTACTAGCTTTGAGTGATAATATCAAAAGAGATCTATCAATAGGCAATTTAATTCAAATTAATATATATATATGTAAGTTAAAAAAACGAATAAATTTTAATCTAACATGACTTTTTTGAAAACTAATAACTGAAGTTTGCATATTGGTCCTAATAACGGATGTAAAGTGAATTATGTGTTTATATAGATATATTATAAGAAATGACTTTTCAGTTAAATTAATCAGTAATCGCATGATATTTTGTTACGAAGTAAAATTTTTACTATGCAATAAATAACTGTTGACTGTTGAACACCTTTTTATTTTACTATATAATATAGCTGATTTTATTTTAAAATTTCACAGTACATGCATATATAAATAAAATGTATATAATTTAATAATTTGTTTTAAAACATAACAATGATCTAATTGGCTTATATGCATCTTTGTCATTTGCATCAGTTCAGATCACTTTTCACCAGAATGTCATTATTCATTTTATTGTTTTAAATCTGCAACTATTCCCTTTCTTAAGACCATTTATAATTTCATTTCTATCATTTTTTCTTTTTATTTTCTACTATTATTTATAAAAGTAATATTTTATAATACTATGAATATTTTTTTAATTATGATTTTATTTTTATCTGTAAAGTTTA
>JAQFVV010006276.1:2218685-2378685 GCA_028023455.1 Epiperipatus broadwayi | reverse complement strand
TATAGTTTAATATTAAAAATAGTTTGCAGTAAACAGTGTAATAGAAAGTGGAAAATAAGATAAACTTTAATTCTAGTAGTGTTCAATTGTTTTTATGGACATTCAGGTAAATTTAAGCTACTTTCTGCAGTAGTTTTAATCATCTAACTTAATGTTAATCTAACATTTGCCATTGGAAGATACTGTGATACACCACAAATGCATTTAAGAAATTAATTAATAAATATTTTGAAATATCTGCTTAATACACAAAATATTTATATTATGGCAAAAAAATTATAAAGTACAAATATTGGAAACTCAAATGAATTGAGTTTCATTATAAACAAAAAAAATCAATACTGAAATGACGGATAATCTATCAGACATAATGGTAGGATTGGTTATTTGATTTAATATATGATAACAAATGAAATTATTTAAGATTTATGTACCAAATAATTCACATCTTAATGATGAAGTAAAGAATTTTAGTCAGATATCAAGTCACTTTTTATTAGATAAACAGATTTTTTTAAAATTGTCATTGAAGATTTTACTGCTAGAATTTCATAACAAGTAAAAGTTAAATAAGCTATGAATAATTTTGAATGTAGAGACAGACATGAGATAAGTCATAAACTTTTGTAAAATAAAGAGCTGTATATTAGAAAATCTTATATTTTAAAAAAAATCCAAAATAAAAATGAAAATAGGAGCATCCAATAAAGATAGAGCAGGATTCATTTATAGTTTGCCTAACAAAAATTTTGTATTTTTAATATATTTAATAGATTTAGTATAATAAATTATTGATCACTGAAATGTAAGGTATGCACTACTTTACAATTAGTTTGACAAATTAATATTTTAGATTTTAGAAAAGTTTCAATAATTTTAAGAATAATTTATAAAATATTTGAAAGGATTAATAGATGTTTAATGTAGCTCACTCTTAAATGATGTTATTATGTTACACAACCTGAAATAATAGGCATACAAATAGAATTAAAAAAAAAACACAAATTGCTGGCTATTTTTAACTGAAACAATGTAATATATCAATGAGAAAGAACATGAAATTATTTCAAAATGACAAGAAGAACAAATAATTGAAACATAATAAAATAATATAAAAAATAATAGTGTGAAGAATAATATAACTGTAAAATGGCAAATAAGAGATATAGAAAGTACTAAAATTTCTTTTTGAGATTTGAAAAGATGTTACTTCAGCAATTACTACAAAAAGAGATGTGTCAAGAAAAGTGTGGAAATGTTCTGCAAAAAAATAATAACAAAAATAGTTCACCAACATACCTGTACAATTATATAATATGTACTAAATTCTAAAGAATTGTAAATAAAAAAATGAACCCTTCCAATTGTGAAAATGAACAGGTTTCAAAAAATCATGGAAGCAATATAGATATTTTAAAAACAAAAATTGAAAAATTAGAGAATTTATCGACAATTCTATATGCTAAATGCTTAAATGCTAAATATATACCAAAGATTTGAAAAAATGCAGTAATAATATTGATATTTTAATAATGTGAAAGATAAGATATAAAAAGTAATAGACATATACAAATCTTTCATCAGTTTTATATAAGATTATTATTAAAATCATTAAAATTAACTAAAGAGAATATAGGATTCAAATCAATCAGAATAATAATATGGATTTGAAAGTAGTTATGTCACAATACATTATGTCGTTGCATTAAAAAAGTGTACCATTCAAATTATAAATTTCAAAAACAATTTGACTTTGAATACTTTTTTTGTAATAACAATATCTTGGAATCTCAACACATAGGATCTGCATGTCAGTCTTAATAATACTTAAATACAATACCATGCTTACTGATCCTTAGATAATTAATATTGATATGTATTATAATAGGATAATTCTATCTTAAACATTTTTTCTAAAAATTAGTTTTTAATCAATCAGAAATTTATTTCTAAATAATTTAAAACCTAATTGGCATACATATCTAACAATTATGAAAATTATTTAATTTTTAATCTTGCTAATTATAATTTAAATTGAAGACTGCATGGTAAGTCAAAACTGTAATCAATAATAAAAGTTTTTTTGCTAAAAAGTGAAACGTGTGAGAATTTTGAAATTCAATAATAGTAATTTATGTTGACAAATATTTATAAATATTTAGCACTGTAAATTCATTGTCATTCTCATATTCATTGTCAACCATTATCAATACACTTCAATATGAAGATATCTTCAAATTCAATCCATCTTCTTCAATATTTAGCCTCTCTTCTCCATGTCAAACCAGCATACTTCTAGCTGACATGTTGTCTATTTCTAGTTATTTTACAATCTCTTGAAATACAGTATATTTTAATTGTCCATCTCTTATCTCTTTTAGCAATATATCCAGCCCAACTCCACTTCACTCTCTTAATTCTGTCAATAATGTCAGTAACACCTATTTGTTTATTCACCTATGCATTTATTTTTTTATTTCTTGTTGCTCCTAATAAACATTTTTCCGTACTCCTTTGAGTGATGTCAAGTCTCTATATTGATTTTTTGTTAAGTGTTCAAGTCTCAAATCTGTAATTAAGAAAGGATAATACACATTTTTAAAAACCATCCTTTTTAAACACATAGGCTATTTCCTTTTTGTATTAAGATAGTTCTAACAAAAGTACCCATACCTAAGTTTAATTGTATGATTAATTTTATCCATTATGTTTCCATCTGTAGTAGTAATCTGATGAAGATATTTGTAGTAGTTAACTTCTTCTAATTCATCATTATCAATATTTATTTCTTTATTTTGAGAAAATCCATTGAACATTGCTTTAGTTTTTTTTTTAACATTTAGTTTTAATCCTACTTTCTTACTTTATTGACAACTCTTGCAACATTGAGTGAAGCTCTAAAAATTTATTTGCAAAAAAACAACTACATTCATCTGCAACATCTAGATGACTGAAATAATTTCGTTTTACTTTTATTTTGTTAGTTTTCTATTTTATTTCATAAAATACTTCTTGCAACATTGCTGTATAATATCTTGGACATATGGATTCACCATATCATACATTTTTGTCAATATTAATATGTTTATTATCATTATGTAATCTAATTAATTTGCCTTTGAATATTATTGGGATTAATTATTTTATATTTGCAGTAGGGTTTCAAACTTTTATTATATAGCCTTTATAAATATTACTTACATAATCAATGTGAATTTAATAAATTTATAATTAAAAATCTTTTATGTTATTATTGTGTTTATCTATAAATGAATTGTTAACATATGACTGGATATTTTTAAGTGTTCCCTTATAAAGATTATAAATCTTTTCATAAGTACATTCTTAAATTCTGCTACCTTGAAAACTTCTCACAATTATCCAGTCATTAATGAGAAATACATTTGGAGAATCAGAGATAATTTGTTTTTTTTTATTACTGCTTGTTTCATGTTTGAAAGAGCTTTACATTTTTTCTAGATTAATTTGTAGTTTTTATTAATCTGGGATTAGGTTGACTATAATAAAGTCACGTGTAAGCAATTCTGGTAAATTCATTTGTTGACCAATTTATATAATTAACAATTTGCTTAATTTTATTGTTCATCTTTATAACTGACTTCAAATTATACCTGCAACAAATAGCTCAATTATAACATCAACTTTTACATATCTTAGGTTGGGGGTTTTGGTGAATTAATATCCACACTTTATGTTATGATTTTGCTCAAACTATAAAAGAAATAATATGATCAATAAGAATTACTTTTGCTTTTCCACAAAAGGTAATTATTTTTACTGCAGTATACAAATTACATTTTTGGAATATAAGGTATGCTATAATTAGATTTGATAAAACATCATATGCTATTGAGAAATAGATATATCTATTCAATGGTGGAACATACAAATCTATTGATATACAATTGTTTGGCTGCTCTGAATTGATACAATGGATGAAACTCAAATACAATTTATTTGATGCTTTGTTTTTTTAATATATCAACTATGAATAGGACATATAATATACTAGAATACATATCTGTATAGTATAACAAATTGTGGGTATCTGCTCCACCTTATAAGGTCTATATTGCCTGTATAAATAAATGATGGATGTAATAAGTTAGTCTCTTCGGTGTTTTTCTTTAATCAGTTAGCCTTCATATTTTCTAAAAGTAATCTTGTTCCATTGCAATGAATATAAAATTATATGTCTGTATATTTCTTGCTGAACTTAATCAACTTGTTATGAGCAAGCAATTTTCCATATAAAATAAATTAGCATGGCAATATTCATCATTGTATTATTTTGACATAGTTCTCAGTAGAATCCTCAAATATCAGTGTTGATAACAGTAGTATAATAATTCTCTGTGATAAGATATTTATAATATAATTTTATCAGATTTCAACTCAAAACATTAGCAACTATGTTAACTGATACAAAACAGAGTTGTCTAATGGTAAAGTAGCTATTATGTGGATGGATAAATTTCGTTTTCAGTATCATGCAAAAATTTGGACCTTTTTATCTAAAGAGAGAGTGTGGCTGGAATAATATAACTGAGTTCAGCTAGCATTATGTATAGTTTAAAGTGTAATATCACTAAGTAATAAACAGCATTAATGTAAAAATTTAAGGAGAAATACTTTGGTTATATTATAATCATTATCAAATGAACTTATACAGGCAGAGAACAGTTGTCAAATTATTTTTCAAAAACTATGTACATCAAGATTAACTAATTATCTATTTATTATACAAACTTTAAATTTGATCTATAACAATTGCCTCTTTATTATTTTTCTTTTAATAATGTTATGCATAATATAACATTCTTGTGTAATCTGAATTAAAGGTAAATTCAATGTTAATAATATTTTTCATAGTTACAAAAAATTAAAGCAGTATTAGTCTTATTATTTTTAGCATTTTTATACTATTAGAAAGTGTCTGATGTTAATTTAATCTTTTTTAAAGCACATCTTGTGTAATCTGAATTAAAGGTAAATTCAATGTTAATAATATTTTTCATAGTTACAAAAAATTAAAGCAGTATTAGTCTTATTATTTTTAGCATTTTTATACTATTAGAAAGTGTCTGATGTTAATTTAATCTTTTTTAAAGCACATCTTGATTCGACAGATATGTTGCTTCGACATATAATTTGATAAATAATATTGTTTTTTTCATTTTTGAAAAATAGGATTTTTGAAATTATTCATTAATCTGTTTAAATTTGGAGAAACATAAAATAAAATGATTTTTCCATGTTTGCTTTTGTTATCCATTTTTAGGGGCCACAACTATTTTTTTTATTTTCACAAAAAGATTTTACCAAACGTGTTACTTTTTAAAATTAAACAATATTAAGAAAATATATTCTAAGTTACTGTTACCTTTAAAAATATTACTAAATCACTTATTAATTCCATTTTACAACATATAATTAATAATTTTTTATGTATATGACAACATATGAATGGAAAAAAAACATTGCAAGTAGTGTTGCCATTATTTGGTGGCATTTTATTATGTTTAATGTAATATTATTTTTAGCTTTTACTTTACTCATTTTTTGGGGGGAGGGATTGTTAAAATTTAGGATCTTCCAACAACAAAAGAAACAAAAAGCACAGGAAAACTGAAATTAATACATCAATTACTAGTGAGCAGAATTAATGTTGTGCTAACTGCATAAAGATGAAAAAGTGTTTGTGGCCATGATGCATGTTATTAAGGATTTCTGCCTATCAACATTAAGAATTCATGTTTGTAACACAGTTTTTCTTTATATTTTGAACAGTTTTTTCATTTGTTATTTATATTAAATTTCATCTAATTACAATCATTTGTTGTTTTGGGTATTTCTTTTGTTTTGTTTTTTTAGAATAATATTAACAAATAATATTAAATATAATAGCTTATAGCCAGCCATATTGTTTGCAATTATTTTTGACTTCCCTGTAATTGGATAATTAAAACAAAGATGGCTGGTGATCTTTCCATTATACAACTTTTACAAAAAAACAATAAAATATCATATTTGCCATTAAACATTTTTAATAGATTTAAATTGAATATTATTTTTAAAAGACCATAGATATTCATTTTTATTATTTTTACTTATACTGATTATTACTTTTAAATTTATTTAATATTTTTAATTTTATCACTTTTAAATTACATATCTTTTCATTATGATATTAAAATGGGTATGTTATATATCATTGTTACACATGAATTAAAATATATCATTTCATGTATCATTGTTGCAAATGATTTAAAATGTACATAACTATTCATAGATGGATTAAAAAAGAATTTTATACTTTAAATATTTATTTTTTCTAGATATTTACAAATCTGAAAAAATTATAAATATGATTTATTCTTTATTGATAGTCCAATTTAGATTCTTTAATTTACAAAAAGAGTTACAGTGATATTTTCATGACCACAATCTAGAACATCTTTAACATATCTAACATAAATTAAACATTTTATTTTTAAACTATCAGTAGTTAAAACAACTTCTTTATAATAATATTATAAAAACTCGAGTACTTTTATAGAAGTTGTATCATGAAAATTAATCAGCCATGTTTGTTTTAGTTATCCATTTTCAAAAGCCTCAAATATTTGTTTATATTTAATTTCTCAAAAATATTCTATCGAACATGTTACTTATCAAAGTTAAATAATGTTAAGAAAATAAATTATAAGTTATTGTTATCTTTAAAAAATATTACTAAATGGCTCATAAATTCCATTTCATAACATATACTTAATATTTTTTATGTATATGATAATGTAAACATGTTGCAAATATTGTTAACTTTATTTGATGGTATTTATTTCATTTAGTGTAATATTATTTTTGAGCTTTTTTTTTCCTAGTTTTTTTTGTGGAAATAATTAAAATTTAGGATTTTTCAATGTCACAAGAAACAAAAGGCACAGGGGAATTGTTAGACAACACATCAATTTCTATTTACTATATTTATGTTGCACTAACTGCATAAAGATGAAGATACATTTGTGTCAATGATGCATGCATTAAAGATTTCTGCCAACAGAAGTGAAGAATCCATGTTTGTAACATACCTTTGCTTAACTTTCTTTGATCAGCTTTTTAATTTGTTATTTATATTAAATTTCCTTTAATTACAATCATTTGTAGTTTTGTCTTATTTCTTTTATTTTTTAGAATCTTATTAGAAATGTAATATTAAATATGATAGCTTGTAATTAGCCATAATTTTTGCAAGATTTTTTGATGCCCCTGTAAATGAATAATTAAAACAAACATGGGCACTGAACTTCTGCTTTACAGCTTCTACAAAAGTACCAAAACTTATAAATATGTGCAACTAAGAAGACTTATAGACAGTTCATCCATTTTGTAGTATTTACTATTAAAAGTAGTAACAAAGTAATTTGTTATGAGTTCACACTAAATTTTATTGTAATTTATTTACTGAAATTTCATTTAAGGCAGATCCAATAATATTGATAGATTATAGATAGTCTATGGAAACATATAATTTAGTGACATCAAATAAATCATATTCAATTTAATATGTTAAATTTTATCAATAAAGTTAAAATATTAAGCAAGGGTATATTTGTACAAATCCAACATATTCTGATGCAATAAATTCATATTATTAGAAGTTTTATACAAATAGAATTTCCAAAGTCTATCATTCATCTGAAATTTATCTTTCTTGTTTCTTGATGTTTGCAATCACAAATGAATATGCAATGGGAAAATAATAAATACTATTGTATATATTATTAATCATGGATTGAACTTTAGTTTTGTTTAAAATATTAATAATATATTTTATATACTAGCCTTCAATAAGTCAAATAAAAACACAGTTTATTTATTCGTGTTTTAATTTTCTCATTATATCACTTTTTTAATAAAACACATTCTATAACCTTCTTTAAAGCATATAGTTTGATCAATTATGATATAATGTTTAAATTCAAAAAATAAATTTATATATTTCCATGATTGTTCATTTTTATTATATTAAAATTTATATTTAGAAAAAAAATGTTAACTATTTTATCATTATATTGTAAACTGGTTGAATTAAATGTACTTTCAGATAAGCAATTAATTTTATATTATAATTAAAATCGTATATTATAATAATTTCAAGTACTCCCTGTATACATTGAACATGTTGTAATACTGTATTTGTATGAGAAAATTATTTTTGAATATATTACATTAACATAATTGTTATCACCATAATTACTTGAAAAAAAATATTATCATGTTTATTTTAATATTTTTCCAGATTTTTTAATTCTGATTAATAATATAAACTAAATTCTTATAAATAATTCCATTTCATTTAATAGTAGTAAATAATCATAAACGTTTAACCATTTTTGAATTGTGTGGGTGCATATATATATATATATATATATATAAGTGAGCCATGCAATTAAATCTATGAAGAAAGAAAAAGCTGCAGATAGATAATGATAGAATTATAATCGATATATTAAAAGAAGCAGGTGAAGAAATAGAAAAAAAATTGGCTTTATATACCAAATGTCTAAATAATAAAGTTGTACTAAATTATTGGAAGAATGCAGTATTAATATTAATATTTTTAAAAGGTGATAAAGAAGATATTAAAAATTATAGACCTATCAGCTTTTTTTTATGAGTTGTATACAAACTTTTTACCAAGATAATTACAATGCGTCTACAGAGAATATTGGATTTTAACCAACCAAGAGAACAAGCTGGATTTAAAAGTTCTTTTAGTACAGTAGATCATATCCAAGTATTGACAAAAGCTATAGAAAGGACCAATGAATATAAGTTGTCATTATGCTTTGGATTGTTAGATTATGAAAAGGCATTAAATTCTATAAATATTTCTTCAGTGGTTAAAGCATTGGATTATCGAGATATAGACCCAGGATATTGTCACACTCTGAAGAATATTTATGAAGATGCAACAACAACAACAACTAGATTACATAATGATACTAGGAATGTTAACATTGAGAAGGGTGTAAAACAAGGTGGCTTCATACCTCCAAAACTTTTTAACACAGTACTGCAAAAAATATTTACTGGATTAAAATGGGAAACTAAAGTACTAAAAGTAAATGGAGATTACTTAACTCACTTGGATTTTGCAGATGATGCAAAATGTTTTTTCAAACAATGTTTTAGAGCTTCAAAAATGTTTCAGAAGTTATCAATGAAAGTAAGAAAGTAGAACTAAAGGTAAATGTTAAAAACACTAAAGTAATGTTTAATGTATTTTCTCAAAAGATGAAAATAAAGATTGATTATGATGAGTTAGAAGAACTTAACAACTAAAAATACCTTGGTAAGATTATTACTACAGATGGGAACATAATGGTTGAAATTAATCGAATTAAACTTGGTTGGGGTGCTTTTGGTAGAAATAACTTAATACTAAAAGGAAATATGCGTATGTGTTTGAAAAGGAAAGTTTTTAATAAATGTGTTTTACCATTTCTTACTTATGGATTGAAGACTTGGACACTTAATAGAAGAGCAATTCAGAGACTTCAGAACACTCAAGGAAGAATGGACAGGTGCATGTTAGGAGTAACAAGAAGAGATCAAAAACATAACATATAGGTAAGAGAACAAACAGGTATTACTGACATTGTTGAAAGTATTAAAAGACTGAAGTGGAGTTGGGAGGGACATATTTTTAGAAGAGATGATAGTAGATGGACAATTGTATTTTTAAACTGAATTTTAAGTGATTGTAAAAGACCCAGAAAAAGACCACATGTGAGATGGATGGACGAAATAAGAAAATGTGCAGGGGTGAGTTGGAGAAGAGAGGTTAGAGATCGGTGAAGATGAATTGAACTTGGACAGACCTTCATCTTGCGTTGAATTAATAATGATTGACAATGATATATATATATATATAATGAGTTAGGTTTACATTGATCCTTTTATATTTAATATAATTAAAACTCAAAGGAAGTCAAATTTTTGTGAGAGCAATTATTTTATAGTTTCATAACTAATACAAAAAAAAATCACAATGTACTGTCTATGGATCCATCTATACACTATAAAAATAGAGTTAGAATGAAGTTGTAGTCTATACAATCATTACTTCTGGTTTAAATACTACAATGGATAATTATAATAAATAAACTAACAACTAAAGAAATAATAATATTCTATTACTTTAAACTGATTTTTTACACCCTGTTGGACTAATAATTAATAACAATATGACCACCAATGAGTTTTCCAATTATATTTAAAAAAGTGAAAAAATAAACATGTCACTTGGGAGGGGATTGTCTGTCTATGCATAAGTAGATTTATCTAGATTTACATTATACCCATTCACTAAGATAATGCTTTATATCTCCACACTTAATTACTAACTATAATCTTATTTCCTTTTTGAACTCAGTGGAAACTAAAACATTAAATAGTATGATTGCTTAAATATAAATATTAGCAGCATGGTATTATTAAATTTTATTTGCCAAAACATTTAATGCTAAAGTATATAATATCTGAACAGTGTTAGCTACATCATGGATGAGATATAATTGAATGTAAATGAGTATAAATATTTGAACTATGTAATTCAGAAAGCACTTTTTTTAATAAATAATATATTGATATTTATTGAATTTACTAGAAAATATTAATTTTAGTTCATGAAAAATTCTCTAGAAATCAATATTAGTACAAACTTTCAAATTTTATATTTGCTTCTAGTAAATGTCAATATTTTTCACACAATTAAGTAAACAGCAAAAATTCATAGCCCATATAATCCCTCCCTCCCCAGAAAAAAAGAAAGAAAATTTTGCAAGAATCATCATGATTAGTATAATGTTTGTGACGCATTTAAGTAACAAACAAAATTTTTAATTTATATATGTAATAGATATTAGATATATTACCTTGCACAATAATTATAAAATTTGTCGAAAATTTGTTCAATATAACAGATTCAGAAAGAATTTATACAGCTCTCACACATCATCAGAAAATATAAAAACAAGTGTTAGATTCTAAATTGTAAGGCATTTATACATATCTTGTATACAGACTTTCATAAAAATAATTTAGAAAAGAGAAAGAGAATCTATCATTTAAAGTCTTAGTAAGAATATTCCAAATCTAAATTAATTTTAGCTTTAATTTATTTAAAGAGTTATATAAGTATAGGGGATTTGAACTCAGATTTTCAAGCACCCTCCAACTATCCACACTATCTCATACAACTGATGCACATTACCACACACATGTAGAAAAGATAAATAATCACTAATATTGGTGATTATTTATCTTTTCTACATGTCTGGGAGCTTTAATTGTAAGTATAGGGGATTTTAACTCAGATTTTCAAACACCCTCCAACTATCCACACTATCTCATACAACCAATACATATAACCACACCCACGTAGAAAAGATAAATAATCCCAGGTTTGTGAAGAGTGCTTGGTTTTCAAATAGTTAAAGTGTTATATGAGACTTGAACTCAGACTTTCAAACTTCCCACAGCTATCCAATTCATCTTATACAACTATTACACCTCACCACATACAAGTGAAAAAGATGAATGCTCTCCAATGAAAGTATTTTGTGCTCATCAGTTGGTCCAGATCATCATCTCCAACTGAGGAGTGCTGCTTTAGCATGAAATAGTTATATTGGAGACCATTTACTTTTCCCCATGTTCGTGGACATGTGTATCAGTTGTATAAGATATATTGGATAGCTATTAAGACTTTGAAAGTCTGAGTTCAAGTCTTTTATAATTACATTGTTTAGTATAGATAATATACATAACATATTTAAATTTTATATTTAAATATTATATATATATATAATCTTATGTTGTTGTTTTTTATTTGATATACTTTTTTTAATATTATGTTATATTGTCCATTAAAATAGGTTGTAAGTTCCTTAAGAAAATGCACTGATATGAAAAAGGGGAATCAAGATAAGTATATATGCCCACTCCGTAATAATTTAATTGTGATAGAAGAGACAAATAATAATATAAAAAAAGTATTGGACAGATTTCTTAACATTGATTTATGAAGTGATGCGCATATTTAATATTATGAATCATCTTATGAAAGTTATGTAATTTAACAATTACTAATAACATTTTACATGTAAAAAATACCAAGAATAAATTTAAATTGAGATTTATATATATAAGAATTTACTAAAATTTAATGGATTTTTAAATTACCAAAAATAAATTTTGACAGTAAAATGCGAATGCATTTATTTGGGTATGTGTATATTTGTTAATAATATCATTTAGATGTCTTAAAATATATGCTTTAGGAAGTAAATTAATTATATAATTATGAAAAAATTGTATGAGTCCCTGTAACTGTTTAGAATCATGATTTATTTAAATAAAGTAAAAAATAAGGCATTGAATAAAGAGAAATTATGTTAACAATAATAATTTACACTTCAGGTCAGTAATATGTATGGTAGAAATTGAATATTGCGGAATACCTTTTAAAATAATGTTAAAAAACGAATTCAAGGTTGCATATACATTAACATTATGTACCAATGTAAATTAAGATATAATCATTATTATTTATAATTCTAATATTACCAATAGCTCCTAACAAGCTTTGTTTATATAAATGCCGAGAGATCTAGTTGTAGTCTTCCAACCCTTCACTGATGTGAGCCAACTAGCTTGAAACCATGATCTAGAGGTGGGAGACAATGAAAGAGATATTGAATTCTATCTCTCTTAGGGATTACATAAACAAAGCTTGTTAGGAGCTATTGGTAAAGCTCCATCTAGTGATCATAAAATGCAAGCTAAAAGCAAGTTACAAAATTTATAACTTGTTTTGTTTCTCATATATATATATAATAATGCTTAAAGCTAATGGGATAATATGTAACCATTAGAAAACAGTCACCACCTAAACATACCAATATAGATAGTAATCAATATTTCTTACTGTAGTCAAGGCAACCTCTCTTCTTTTAATAGCAAGAGTTGAAATCTACTCTTACTAATAGTCCAATAAATGGACACTTAAAAATTGCAACTTGACCATAGAGAATGAAATATTGATACAATAAAGTTTAAATAAACATCTTTAAACATGAAATAAATATGTCCATGTAATGAAGACTAATAAGTAGACAATTATAATATTATGAATGGCAATACTTTTCAATTGCTTATGTATTATTTAAATAATAAATGAACTAATGCTCAAAGCTAAATGGGATATGTAACCATTAAAAACCAGTCACCATCTAAACATACAACTATAGATAATAATCAATATTTCTCATTGATGCTGAGGCAACCTCTCTTCTTTTAATAGTAAGACTGAAACTCCACTCTTACTAATGGTCCAATGAATATATATGGACCCTTAAAGATTGCAATTTGACCACAGAGACTGAAATATTGATACCATGAAGTTTAAATAAACCTCTTTGAACATGAAATAAACATATATATGTAATGAAGACTAATAAATAGTCAATTATAACATTACAAACTGCAATACTTTTAAATTTCGCATGTATTATTTAAATAATAAATGAAATAATGCTTAAAGCTAAATGGGATAATATGAAACCAATAGAAACCATTCACAACCTAAACATACCAATATAGATAGTAATCAATATTTCTCACTTCTGTCAAGGCACCCTCTCTCCTTTTATTATTTAAATAATACACAAGCAATTTAAAAGTATTGTAGCTTGTAATGTTATAATTGATTATTTATCAGTCTTCATTATATGGACATATTTATTTCATGTTTAAAGAGGTTTATTTAAACTTCATTGTATCAATATTTCATTCTCTGTAGTCAAGTTGCAATCTTTAAGTATCCATATATATATATATATATATATATATATATATAATGGTCCAATGAATATATATATATATATATATATATATATATATATTCATTGGACCATTAGTAAAAGTGGATTTCCACTCTTGCTATTAGAAGTAGAGAGGTTGCCTTGACAGCAGTGAGAAATATTGATTACTAGTTTAGGTGATGACTAGTTTCTGATGATATCTTTTATTTATTTAGTTTATATGGGCAGTTAAGTAACTCCTTTACCATAACCCTATGTATGTGTTTAAGTAATAAATACTGTATTAATGTGTTGATGATTTTGTTATTTGTTATATACAGTTAATTTTGCCTGTTAGATGTGTTTTCATGATGATATTTAAAATATTATTTTACATGGCTGGATTTATAAATAAAGATGCAAAACTTGCTTTTTCTTGTATATAAATATAGTTAGGTTTGGGATGTGTTGTTTAGTAATGTGATCCTACCATTTTTTGTAATTCTATTAATCAATTTTACTTGTGAGTTATTCCAAGTTTTATATATTTCAGTCACTTGGTACATTATGGTTATTTATATTAAAATGGTTATGATTTGAGATGATTATTAAGACCTTTTGAAGTTACTACCAAAACATAAAATTTATTATGAGGGAATACATTAGAAAAAAGTTTACTTCTTCCAAACACTTAAACATACGCACACAAAAGGCTCCTAGCATAATACTCTATATAATGTTCTCACAAAGTCGTTTATATGGCATTAAGGGCAATACAAAAATTAATGTTAGAAGAATAGGATACTATTTAAATTTCAGAATAATATACTTAATAACAGATATATTTTTTTACATTAAATGCTTTTATTAACTGTGCACTAAGAAGAATGTAACTTAAAATAATAGCATGAGGGAATCTAGAAATTAATTAAGTCAATTAAAAAAAAATAAAAGATCACTGAATCAAACTAAGTAAGAATGACTATAAAACATTTATTTTTTATAATCATGAGGATAATTATTATCCTCCAATATTGAAACTGAGAATTATTTTGAAATGATAAAAATCTTACTCTTATTTAATTTTAGTATCTTCACAACACTATCTGATAATGTATTTGCCATACCCCATATCAAATTTGACTTAGGAATTAAATGGTAATACTTATTAGATATTTTATATTTTTTTAATTGTTATTATTTGTTTTTGTCATTAAATTTATATTGTGCAATAATATAATTGTTAATTTTTAATATTTCTCTTTTGTCATTATTAAAGAAACATCATCACTGCATATTTATAATATAAAAGTCATATATAAGATATTAGCTTACACATAAAATCCATTTTGAATTAAATACATCATTATTTTATTAATACTATCCGAACTATAAAAATAATGAGTAGAGTAACGTACATAAAATCATTTTTATCCTAGAATTTATAAATACCCTTGATATCTATGCATTTATTTTTATTTAATATGACCATGAGATAAATTATTAATTAACTTTGTGTTTAAAATGGGTAGCCTTAGTTTTAAAGCACAGATTGAGTTACTATTAATTAGTTCTTACAATAGGAAAACATACATTTGCCAAATATTTTTATTATTAAAATAGAATAAGATTTAGAATACACATATTATTATAAAACCCTGAGAAATTTATTTATTATTTTATTAAATGCAACTCTGTTATCAAAGTATAAAATAGTTTTGGTTCATGTGGAAATAGATAAAACTTAACTGCATAATAATTGCAAGTTAAGTGAGAGATAGTAAACACATTTCTATCACATTATTCAACTGCATTGTTTCCACATTATCTCAACTGAGATTGTGACTGGTCTCATATTTCTTTGGTTTCTAATTTGGAATGTGTTCATTGAAATTGCATATTTTTACAGTATATATACATTTAATAATATTATTATTTGATGACTGTATTTTTAAAGCAATATACGTAATTATATAATTATATATATATATATATTGTGCCCTTTTCTATAGGTCAGAATCTGCTCATTACAGTAAATTATTAAAAATTTTAAATTTTAGAATATGTTCTCTTGATGTGTTAGTTATATTTTGTTAATAATATCTTAAAGTACAATTTAAAGTTAAATAAAATTACGTAATGCATAAAATTATGATGAATCACTTAAGAACAGTTAAATAAAGCTAAAAATATTATTACATATGGTTGCAAAAGCTGGCCATATAAATAACACAGCTATAAATATTTAAAAGTATGTTTGAAAAGTTCAATTTTAATAGTTTTAAACTTATAGTTAAATAAAAGTTATATTTATTTTTATAAATTATATTTAACAATTACAATTAATATCATATATTCTAAAAATAAGTTTTATGGTAGTAAAAGTTGTATTTAATTCTATATTTTCTAAATTATTCTTCTAAATTTTGTATTATTGTATTATTTTATTAAATACGACAAGTGTTGCAATTTATTATTTGTTCCCAGACAGAAAAATCGGATAGTCTGTATTGGTTATATTAGTCATGTGATTTGTATAATAATATATGGTTATACACACATGCTTGCTAGTATTTATTAGTAAAGTTCAAAATATTGTAAAATTGCATTATAGAATTGGATGTAATTATTACCTATCATAAAAGCAAATAATAAATATTAAGTTAACTATCGTATAAAATGTTTAAATAATGTAATAAAATGGATACAGTTATAAAAGTTAAATATTTTGTTTTAAAATAAAATAGATAAATTAAATATTAAAAGTGGGATAAAATTATTAAATATTATTGTATAAGTTATTTTGGAAATGTTTAATTAATTTAGTAAAGTAATAATTGAGTTAGGATTAATATATTTAAAATAATATTTTTAAAGTTTGAATACATCATATTTTTTATTTTGAAATTTAATTGTGTAAGAATGTACAATATGCAAATTTGGTATCAAATGAAAAGCAAAAATCAACCAATAGAATGGGGTATTTTCTAGGATATAAATAGTGATTGCATGGGGGGTATCAGGGGTGATTAACAGGTGATTAAGGTGATCAAACATATTAGTGATCAAGTGTAGAAGCTATCAAGGAGATAGTAATTTTAAATTTTATTATTTTAGTCAATTTTTAGTGCTCTCATACAATTTATTTGCGAAGCTAATTGGACATTTATTTTAAAGTATTTGCAAAGAGAGTGTAATAAAAAATATATTTAATAACTTCATTTTTAATATGCCTTGCTAATTTTTAAAGTCCCGTTATCAGGAGTATTCATTGGAAAACTTAATCTACTTCGCAATAAAAAATATGAAAATGCCGTTAATTAAAATGTATTTAATGGAAATTTTAAAGCTAAATATAATAATTATGAATATAATATTGTTAATATTGACCAAGAGGACTATTCTCGTGAGTAAATTATTGTTTTGGACATTATACTTGAAGCTTAATAGGAAAGCTAATTGCCGATAAAAGTGAAGTATGCATTATTTTTATATTATAGCGAGATAAGCTTGTCCAAGGTTAATAAGTGACATGACAAGTATATTATATAATAATTTATGGAAACAATGCTATAGAATAAATGTTTTACCCTTTTTGAAGGAAAACATTGTAAATATTTTTCAAGAAATTATCTTAAGTAAAGAATGATGGAAAATATTTACGAAAGCGTATGTTATTAAAACCTGAAGAATATAGGGTTATATCCTTATAAAATTGTTCTTAAAAACTGAATTTTAAGATAATAAGGAAACCGCTGAAATAAAAAATAAATAGTAATAAATTTTACAAATAGAAGAAACATACAAAGGAAAAGGAATACAGGAGTACATAAAAGTATGGAATTATAGAAATATTTTATATTGTGCAAAAAGTTTATCTGGATAATTCAAGCTAAGCAAAAGGAAATGATGCATCACCAGGTCGACATAGAATATTCTAGAATAGAAGCTTCAATGAATTATTTTAACTGTTATGATTTTATTATGGTTTTAATAATCATCATTCTGGACTATAGAAACCATAAACTATTATTCTATAACTTTTCCAGGATGGATTGATGATTACTTTATTTAATTTTTCAAGATTTTTTTAGATATCGTATTATTTTTTTATTATTCATTTTAAATCTACGCTCTTAGTGCAGGAAGGAGTATAACACATGTGCAAAGTTGGGGACAATTTTTTGTTATCAAGCAAGAGAAGCATAGCAATGGGGAGAGTTTCAAAATTGCTCTTGAAGAGAACATTTAAAAAAAAAAAAAACTTTCGAAAAAGAAAATAGAAAAGTTTGAACTGATGAAAAACATAGCTGGAGGTTTATGTAAATATAGTTTTAATTCATTTATTCTTTTTAAAATGTAATTAATTTTGGATTTATAAGAGTAGAAACATGAATATTAATTTATTGATAATATTAGAATCTTATAGTAGAATAATTTTAATAATTTAAATAGGAATATTTTTAAATAAAGATATGGATGTATTTTTTTATGTATGCAATGTTGTATCTCATTGATGGAAAAAGAAGACTGCATAGGTGATAACAAGTCAATATCACTTGGTAATAGTTAATAAATATTGATATATTTTATGATGTATATTTTGTGTTTTTTTTTGTTTTTTTGCAGATTGCCTATGAATTATAATGTATGGAAGTTTAAATGTTAAAGTATATGCAAACACATTTATACAGCACTTTAAAATTATGAGATTAGGATTTATTTTGGGAATATGCATACTATAATTTTATACTAGTAATATAACACAACATGATAATAAATATTTATGTGATTCTTTTAAAAAACTTTCATATTATTGGATGTTCAAAGGATTCATATGACCAGTTTGTATGTGTTTAGAATATGGAATAAGGAAGTAAGCAGACTTTTCTTGTGGATTAGTGAGGTTGCACTAATTATAATGAAATTTTGTTTATTGTTTTGAATATGCAAGTTAGTAATTGTCGATGTAAGATGTGATAAATCTTTAGGAAATAATGATAAGATAGTGGCTTTATTGTAATATTATGAACATGAACCCAAGAGATGATTTTTAAAATAGGATGTAATAAGATAATATGAATAGTATTTTATAATCTTAGTGGATGTACAATACAGTTAACAATGCCCTGTAATTGTATATTTATTTTGGACAGTGTCTATTTTTTTTTTAGTATTGATGTTTTAATAAAGCTGAAAGAATAGCTTTAATATCATTGATAGTATTGGAGGACATTAGACTAGGTCATGCCTCTATTTTTTATACATACAGTGTGCCATGGTATTTTCTCTGATATGTGCTATGAGTTATACTCGAGTTTTGCTTCCCTTGCCTACTCATCTATTCACTATCTAGATTTCCAATGTAATGACATCGTACAGTATGATATATTTTAAAAGAAATAATAGATAATTTAGAGTTTAAGATATGCTATCACTTGAATGAGATAAGTTCATTTACTTGGAAAAAGAAGTATAATTGGTATAAATTGGAATTGAAAATCCAATGGATCCAAAAGGAAAAGAATCATAAAATATGTTTAGATTTTATTTTGGAAAATAAAATAAAATTCAAGAATATAATATGTAAAGCAAAGTTGCTTTTGAAATATTAAATAATTTATAAATATTTTATTTCATTTTAAATATGAGTACTGCATATTTTTAAAATACAATGTTTTATAAAGTAAAACAATATAAACAATAAGCATAGGTACAATTTTATATTTATTAAATAATAGGGAATGTATCAGTAATTACAACTATATAGTATTATAGTGGTATCAAGTGGGATATATTATATTTGATAATCACAGTGCAGTGAACAATGATATCCACACAATCTAATAATAAATTATCAGTAGATATTTTTTATATGATATCTTTTAGCATTGCAAGATAAAATTGTTTATTTTTAAAAAAGATCCATATTCACGATTAGAATTCTTATTTTGTTTTTTCCGTACTATGTTTCAATGGATGTTCTAAAAGGAAGCATAGTTTAAATAATAGTTAAAGATGATATATTTTAAAATTAGTATAATAAAATGTAATTTTATCATAAGATTGATCTCAAAAAGATAAAGGAATTTGTATTATTTTATTATTATTATTTTAAGTCAGAATGAAAACAAATAAATCCTAGATTGTTTTAATAACCAAGTAATATAAACTGTAGAACGGTGTAAATTGAGGATATCCAGTGTAAATACTGTAAATAAATTGTTTATTTTATTGTTATAATAAACTTTGTTAAATTTGTTTTCAAAATTTGTGTGTTCTGTTTTATTTTCTTATTACACTGCATGAGATACACTGAATAACTGAATCCAACATGATATTTTTGCGCAAAGATAAATAAAGAATTATTTTAAGAATTTGAATATTTTCTTGAAGATTTATTTACTTAAGCAATCATACATTTACATTATCTTATGGTCATAAATTAGTTATCATAATAGTACATTGAATTATATGATATCCGTTGCCACACACCTTTGTTTGTCAGATTATAAATTGCTACCACATAATTTTTATTACATTATTATATGGAGATAAAAGATTATATTACAGTATTTTATTATTTTATTATAGTAATAAAATTATAGTGAAGAAAAAGATATACAGAATTAGTCCATCCAATGAAGAGTATTATTATTATTTATTAGTATTATTATTAGATAAACATAGTAAGGTATGACATAAAAATCCCTTCTCATGTTTTACTATCGTGATTTTAATTAACTTAGAATAGTTTTATGAACCTGAAATTTTATTGAGCTAAATTATTATAAGTATAAGATTAATATTTAATTATTAGTTTAATCTTAATGAGTAGGATTTATTAAAGTTGTAAGAATACTATAAGTTTATTATTTGAAATAGTAATAAGGGGGGATAGTGTTCTTATGCCATTGAGGTAGTATCCTGTGGGATATTGGCTCAATGTAATCTTTCTTGTCACCTGTATTTTACTTCCAAGTCTCATGATATAATAAATATTTATTTATTTATTTTATAAACTGAACCTTTTCATTATTTTGCTAATAGAATGTTTTAATATAATGCAGGATATTTTATTTATTAATTATTTGCATTGAACTAAACATAATTATTAACTGAGCTAACCCATTTTTATTTAATATTCATATTTCCCAGATGTGAGATGCACAAAGGCAAGGTTAGAATATATATATATATATATATATATATATATTCTAACCTTGCATATATATTGTAACTGCCTAAATCTGTCAATGCTGGTGATGGGTAGGATGATCAATCTGATCTGATCAAAAATCTAATGTAATCTAATCTAATCTAGCTCAATTGGGTCGCCATTATGTAATAAACCATCATAAAGCACTAATAATCTCAACTAAAGTCTGATTTGTTTAAGCTATATGTAAAACGAAAGAGTAATGAGATTATCTGCTCCAGACATCAACAAATCTATCACAATTACAAAGCAAACTGCAATGAGCCATGAAATCGTATGTCATTGCCCTAAACAATAATATGATTAACCCTTTAACAAATTCTTTTAACTTATTTAAAAGAGTTAATCTATGTCTAATTTTTGTATTGGTCCACTACATAAATCTGAGAACAATATTTACCAGTTTCATTTCCAGTCGGTTTCTATTGTTATAATATTAATCTAAAATACACAGAATTTTTTTTAATTCAGCTTCTAAAAATTGAATAATTTTAGATTCAAATTGGTTAAATATAACAAAAAATTAAAAATAATTTTAATAACTGAAGAAAAATATAAAAAAAACCGTTTAAAAAATAGCCAGTAGTAAAACAAAAGTATTATATTTGAACCAATCACTGGTGTCATTATTCAATTTCTACCTGTCAAACTAACTTACTTTTCTGAAGAGTTATCATTCCCAACTTATTTTTCTTGTAAAAATGATTATATTGATGAGTTTATTTTTCTTGTAATATTAAAAATTTTCCGAATCAAAGTTTATATTTCGATAGAGTAATGGAAAATCTTATTTATGAAAGTAAAAAATTATGATAAATATAATTATTTACTTCAAAATATGAATGTGTAAAAGATTTTATTTTGATTTATTTAGAACCCTCTACTTTTCAAATTAGAGTCGCTATGTTATAAACAACTGTTTTCAAAAATGATTATATTCACGATCTTATTTTTATTGTAATATTAAAAATTTGCCGAATCAAACTTTATATTTCGATAGAGTAATGTAAAATCTTATTTATGAATGTAAAAAATTACGATATATATAATTATTTACTTCAAAATATGAATGAGTAAAATATTTTATTTTGATTTATTTAGAACCACCTACTATTCAAATTAGAGTTGCTATGTTATAAACAACTGTTCAGGGGCTTATTTTTCTTGTAATATTAAAAATTTTCCAAATCAAACTTTATATTTTGATAGAGTAATGTAAAATCTTATTTATGAATGTAAAAAATTACGATAAATATAATTATTTACTTCAAAATATGAATGCATAAAAGATTTTATTTTGATTTATTTAGAACCGCCTACTATTCAAATTAGAGTTGCGACATTATAAACAACTGTTTTCAAAAATGATTAAATTCACGAGCTTATTTTTCTTGTAATATTACAATTTTTCTGAATCAAACTTTATATTTCGATAGAGTAATGTAAAATCTTATTTATGAACGTAAAAAATTACAATAAATATAATTATTTACATCAAAATCAATTACGAACATGTAGAACATCTTCATTTAGTTTCTGAATTTGTCATTTAGAAACATGCCTAGATATAATTTCCAGATTTGGTAGGTATCCAATCAGAGAAAAGGACAGACCTATACACCAATAGGCAGCAAAGAAAATTGATTTTCTTTTAAAAATATGCTATATGTGGATGTTTTTAGAACTACAATTTTAAATTTTGAATTTCCTATAAAATAAGCCTAAAATGAAGAAATTGTGACCAAAATTGACCAAGAGATGGTGCATGCTACATCCAAAAACTGTATTTTGTATTTCTGTGGCCATTAAATTAGCTACAGGGTCTAAACAAAATAAACAACTTAAAGGTTAATAAACATTAAATAGAAAGTATAAACATTTCATTCGTATCTTTCAATAAAGCGATACACAATTATTTCTACTTTAATATTTAATTAACAATATTCTATTGAAGTCAACTAGTTTTTATATCCTTTTGAAATACTTTGAAAACCTATGCACTCCTTTAAATGCCTAAACAAATTAATCTAGTCTAGTTTAATAATAAGCTTTAACATAATGTTTAAATAATTTATTCACATCTTCCTACAAAGCGATACTTAATTATTGCTTTGTTTATATGTTAAAATAGAATACTCCACGAGAATTTATTATCAACAATCCATTAGCTAATTTCTGACTCTATAATGCCCAATCATATTCTATGAAAGATGTATTAAGTTTTCATTGGATGTTTATTAACCTATAATTATTAATATTATCTATTTAAACCTTCAAATAAATTAATATGAAATTGGTGGGTAATAATTAGAATGTATGATTATAATAGACATTTATTCTTATTCAAAGATAATATTCAATTAAACCATTCAATGAAATTTGTACCCTTCACTTGAGAGGAATTAAAAAAAAATATTTAAGACAAGTTATTCTAAACTAATGATAAAATATGATCTATTTAGATTTTTATGACTGGATTAGACGACAAAGGAATAATCGACTCTAAGCTAATGACATTTATCTGTAATATTAACTAAAATAAAATATAATATATAATATTTGAATGCAGAAATAAATATATAAATTTATATGGGAATAAAATAAAAAATGCTAATATACAAATCATACCATATCTTATATTCTAGTTCACTTACCAAGCTGAGTTTGAACCTTGAAATGAATTTTAAGTTGCAAATCATCTTACATGATAAAAAAAAATAATTAACAGAGTTTTGGCCTTTAAATCAACTCAATTTATTGGATTATATAAAAGAAATTCGGTAAAATTAACAACAAAATACAATAGGAAATTAATTTATATTTCTGATTGATTGAATTAATAAAAAAAAATGATAAAATTTCTGTGGGCAACTCTAAAATATATTGCGAAAACAATAATGACACCTATATAAGAAAAAAAAATGAATGGAAGGAAAGATTTTGAATATCTTAATAAAAAATTTGCTAGATAACAGATACCAAGTATATGCTATTAAATGAAATGGATTTCTATTTGTTCATTAGCATAATAATTAAACAAACATAAAATAATGCTCTATATTTAAACTTCTTTTCCATCTGATATTTCAAATTAAAATTTAAAGCATACAAAATTCAAACTGAAAAAAAAAACACCGGTCGCATTAACACAAGAGTTTAAATAATCTGTAAATGAATCTCTCCAAGCCCCTCATTTTGTAAACCCTATTAAATCTAAATGTACACTATCTATGATATAAAATAAAATATAAATTATTCTTTTGAAAAATATATAAAAATATTCACAAATATGCATAAAAAAACAAATCATACCCGAAGTCCACTTTCATTATCCATTGATCCATCGCAATTTATTTATTCTCAGTCCCTATGATGTAGAGAGGAGTTTACTTCAAAGAAAAGATAAGTCGAACTTTAAATGTTTCCTTTCATTAGAAATAATGTTCAGATAGAATAATCCCATGAATTTTAATAACAGCCCTTTTCCTTATTTTTTTTTTAAAGAGGAGAATGCAATTTAACTAGCCTTTTTATGGTATAAATTAATCCAGTTAATCCTGACTGTTTTTTTAGCTTGTAACATGGTATTCTTCCAATGCAATGATAATTATACTCCAATTTTTAAACCTGGAATCTCTTTGTTTTAAATATATAGCCGATTTCATACAACACATTTTTTTTTAAAAAATAGGTTTCCCTTCTCACATTTTGTTGTCATCTTCTTTGGAACTTTTTCATAAACTGCCATTCAAATGAATGAATGGTTAGATAATTTAGATGTCTATTCTTCCATATTTTTATAGTTTAACAGTTAAAAAAAAATTATTGAAGAATTTTTATTTAAAAGAACATAGAAACATGTCTGTTCTTGGCAATAACAAAAAGATGATATATCCCTCTTACAGTCTTTTCTGGTATTTATATTATCTCTTTCTGACATTATGGGTGTCATAACAACTATTGGATTTTACTCAAATAAAGCTCAATGGCAAACAATATTTCACAACAGTTTTCCCTGCTTGGTGTTAGTTTGGAAAAAAATGGACACATGGAAATGAAATCTAAGTCTGATATGATTTTTCCTATTATTTTTAAACCAAAATACAGAATTGATATTATAACCTTTATTTACTTTATAAATATAAATAATTTACATATATTTTTTTAATAATAATATTTTTTTATTACTTTATAAACAAATATACATGACATAAAACATTGAATTATATGTAATAATGTTATTATGGTGATTGCAGTAACAGAAATAAAATATGTAAAAATAATAATACTGATCTTATTTAAGTAATAACCTGTAGATTTATACTTTATGTTTGTCTTCAATATGATAATATTAAATCATGCTATCACACTTCCAACGTAAAGCTGTAACAACAAATAGAAAACTAAATTAAATGGCTGAGAGCTTTCAAGAAGATGTACTTCTCATATACATAGCCAGTTATTATTCCTTCTTTGAAATCATTATTTAAGTAGACTTTTATATCATACTAAATTGTTTCCAAAATGTATTTATTTGCCTATATGTTTTTCTTGAGTTTGATTATAAGAAATTTAGTATTTTGAAGTTATAATTAACAATAAAGAATACATTTAAAAATCTTTAGATTGCCATGATTATCAATTTAAACTTATATTTTCAAGATCTCCCATTATCCATTTATCAAGCAAAAGAAAAATCAAACAAGATCAACAAACTTTTTTATTTTTTTAAAAATTCTTTGATCATTATTCTGAATATTCACAATATTTATATATATATAATGCATCCATGCATATTGTAAATGATCTTTACTAAATACATATAATTTTACTTTAGATCAATATCACACATATCATATATATAAGTCATTAGATATTTCTGCAATAAATTAATTTATATACTAATAAAGTATATATTATATTTAGTATGTGTATATAATTATATATGTATAATAAGTAAATAAGTTTTATATTTACAATTGTTTGCTATATTTATTTTTATTTTAAAACATTTGTTTTAAAAAAAATGCTAAAGATACAAATTTGCAACATTTTAAAACTTTTCATGATCATTTTATATAATGTCAGTTCTGTAGAAACTATTGAACAATTTTAAATAAAAAAACTTAATTACTGATTTATTATACATATATAATTATATAGACATACCAAATATGATATACACATTGAGAGTTTAAAATGGTTTAAACAATGTTATTAAATTTAAATAAATAAAAATTATACTGCTCTGTCCGATATTTATTTAAAACAAAAGAATTCTGAGAATAATTGCTAACTGCAATACATAAGTTATTGAATATTTTTTATATTTACTCCATCTCTGTTCCAATATTTATCAAACTAGTCAACATACTTAAAAATAAGGCTTTCAAATGGATTAGAATGATATAACTTAGTTATATTTCAATTTTCAAGCAATTATATTGAATTTAAATATATTAAATCTTATTTTTTAAAATTTTGTTTTAACTTGAAAATGATCAAAAGTTAACAAATAAGCAAACAAACTCATTTTCAAAAATCAATAAAAGCATTTAAAAAGTAATCATTTAGCAGGCATAAAAATGAATGCTAAGCTCATTTTAATATTAAGATAATAATAAATATTTAAATATTGAATCATCACTTAATGGTAATTTTGTAAATATTTTATTGATAAATAAATTCATTATAGTGTTTTCTGAATTAATATTATTTCCAGTTTATCTATTGGTGTTTCATTTTGTACACAGATCAGAAGGAATCAGAAGTCCCTGATCTATATTGGAAATAATTTGGTTATGTAATGCTCATCAACCAAAATGAAAAATTGATAAGAAGTCCCTAAAGGTAATTAAATTTGAAGTTATCAGCATTCAATTCCCTAATTCAAATTGTTTTATTTATTTTTCCAATATAAATATTATGAAATGGTGATCATGTGATATAAATATTATGGTATAAATTTATTCCAAGATTTATAGTTAATTTGATTTAACATAAATAATAAAATCATCAAAATATAATAATATCTATAATCAAGTATATGAAAATTTACAACTTATTTCATATCTAAGCATGTTCCATTTTTAGATTATACATACATTTAAATGGTCACTTTATAGTAGTAAACAATCCAGAGATAGAGGTCTTCTTATGATAAAGAGAGTAAATTTAGCAACTATTAAAATAGTATAAAGAATAAAGGCTAAGAATAACATACAATTTTTAATTAGTCTCACATCAATTTTAAATTCAAATATTTATAGACATTATAATAAATTAATTATATGTGAATTATGTGCATGAAGTTGGCAAATATAACAATTTACACATACATATTAAAAACTTTTAATATATATTTTAAGTAAATTTTGTTTAAGTAAAACTGATTTTTTTAAATAATCAATTTAACACTTCTATCTAAATACACTAATATGTTTGAAGTATTTAAATTAAACTTTTATATATATATATATATTATTTTGAAGTAAAGCTTTTGTTTAAAAAAAGTGAAAGAAAAAGTATTTTCTTAAGGCATAACATCCAACAAAAGAATTAACCTTATTTTGATATACAAAAATCTCAAGTAGAAAAAAATTAAATAAAATGTAAACTAAAAATCAAGAATCTTTTGTTTTGTATTTCCATAATTTAGTGTATTTTTTCTTTGTTTATATGCTGTACATCCTTTTCTTTTCCATAGGTCATAGCATCGGCTGGGAGGCGAACCCACAACCGTCTGAAACCAACTACTTGCTTTCAAGATGGCTGCGATGACCTCTCGGCTAACAACACTTGACATGCTGTACATCATTCCGGTATTAAACTTGTATCTTGATAAATGAATTTTGATTAAAAGAAATTTCTGTAAATTTCTATAAAAAGAAGTGTCTTGTGTATAAAACAAAAGATAAATCAGAAATAACTTATGTTTAAAATCAATGAGAAATCAGAATGTTAGTCATTATCCCAGGTCATGTTAAAAATGTAATCAAGAAAATTTTAAAAAAATAAGTTATTACCTCATATCACGTCAAAAATGCGGTCAAGAAAGTGTAAAAAATTTGGATGATTCCAAAACAAATATGTTGTAATGGATGAAGCATTTACAAAGCCCAAAAAGTTACTTAATGACCTTTGGATACAATGACTGATACCGAATAATTATCTTGTCTGTCACCTCAACACAATCTGTTAGCTGTTATTAAATCAACTTTTTATCGCATATATACCAACTGCATAAGATTACTGAATAGTGAAGTATTACACACTGTTTTAATTTCATTAAGCAACCAAAAAGTCTGTTTTATATAAAAGGGAATTATTTGAAATTTAATCATTTCATCTACAAAAAAAAAAAAAAAGGGAAAAAATCTGGAATTATTATGGACGATATAATATCACTATTTGAATCATGTCATATTTAAGCAACTTTAAAAATAATCCAAATCTAATTAAAGTATATGTCTTTCCCTCTGCTTGAAAATGAAAACTGGAGGAAAAGTGTTTCTTATTATTTCATCTATTTTTCTTGAAGTTTCAAATAAGAACATTTAATGTCAATATAAGTTTTTGTTTTCTTTTATGAATAAGCAATGAGAATATTTTGGTATTGAATTTATATATATAAACATTTAAAGCAAAAAGCTAAACTAGTTAATAAATAATCAAAATTACCCTCAAATTCATAACTTAATCAGGCTAGCTAAAAAAAGAAACTCTAAAATACTACAATGGTTTCACTGCTACAAGCAGACTTCTCAAGTGTAAAGAACTACAAAATAACGACATATTTAAAGTAAACATTACCCAACAATTCCATTTACTTCCCATACACATTTAATATTAAAATAACTTTTAAGATTCTGAAGCAATTAACTTATATAAAAGTTCTTTTAATATTAAACGTGTATGGAAAGTTTAAATATGTTGTTATTTCGTAGTTTTTTACACTTGAGAAGTCTATTTGTAGCAGTGAAACCATTGGTACTTTTTTAGAGTTTATATTCTCAGATAGTCTTGTTGAAATATGAATTTGGGGTAATTTTGATTATATATATATTATTTCAAATAAAGAGTGACTTTATTATAAATAAATGTAAATAAAAAAAGAAATTAATTTTAAATAGTAATTATATTGTATTATATTTCTTAATATGTACATTTTTACCAAGTTAAATAAATAAAAAAATATTTAAATTCATAAACTTTTAGTAAAATTTAAAATGTCTAGACTCTTCCAAAAGTGAAAGTATAATTAAAATAATCTATTAATTTCATCTATATTAAAATGATAAAGAATATAATGAGTTATCTGATTTATTAATCTGCACTTTTAATATAATAGTTTGATTAATATAAAATTGATCTCTGAAGACTGCTATAAGTAGTAAGGTGCCAATAATTAATCAGACATTTAGTTTAAGATCTAAATAAATGTTCTAATAATGTTTTAAAAATGAAATTGTAATTCAGACAGTCAGTCAAAGTAATCTATAAAGTTTAAAAATCTTAAATTTAAAAAAGTTTTATTAGTCTATTAAAATCAATTTTTTAATTATAATACATCTTAAAATCACAGCATAGTATAATTGCTTGAATATACGTAATATGTTAGATTAGTGGATTTTGGATACGTGAAATGCGTGTGAAATATTACTCTCACAATTAATTATGCTTTAGCATTTTTATCATTTAAAAAGACAAGTATTCCCTTATTAGAAATGTAATCCTTGTTTTAGTTATGATTTCTGATTTAATAATACCGATTGTGTTTAATGGAGGAATGTCTTTGTATTATGTTTTATTGAATGCTGTCTGGGTGCATTAGAAGAATTTATAAAATGAACTTAAGATTTAGTTACAAGGTTAATATAAGGAAAAATATTTCTAAAGTCTATACCACTCTATTGTTAAAATTTAACAATAATATATGTACTAGAAGACTGCAATCAGACTAAAATTGTTTACAGAGTATTTGTGAAAGTAGGAATATCAGGAAATTTGTGATATTCAAATTTAAAAGTATTTAAGTTTTTACATAAAATGCAGATAACATCATTCAGTCCTGATCTTTTTTAGGAAGTTTATGTGAGATTTTGCCATAAATAATTTACATGTCTTATATAATAAGCATATAAAAGATAATAGTTTGAAAGAGTGCATGTATTTTGATTCAGATAATATATAACTGGTTATAGCCTTTAATTCATTTTATTTCTTAATCCAATTGTGTATATATATATATATATATATATATATATATATATATATATATATATATATATATCACAACATGGTTTACAAAATTAAATTATTCAATGTCATGATGATATTTCAAACAAGTTTTATTTGAAATAACACAATGTGCATATTTTAAGGATTCTAATTAATTTATTGCAAGATTGGTGCATACATTTTTTTTTACTATTTCTGTGTAAACTATTTTTATTTATGTATATTTTAATATTTTCCTAGATACTTAATCGGATTAATATATGTGAATGCATTAAACAACAGTATTCTCCATTATTTAATATATGTGTTTATATCTTTATTGAAATATTATAAGACATATACTTTCTATATGATGTTACATAAATATTATTATACACTATGTCTGGAAGATTACTTTTGATTAAATTGAAATAAACATAATTAACCATATTAATATAAATTAAGAAACAATGGTTTATAAAACAAAATTAATAATACTATGAATTAAGAATTTTAAATAGCAGATCACAAAAAAAAAAATTATTGAGAGGACTATATGAAATTTATTTTGTGTCCTGAAATAATTTTAGAACTTATAGACATTTAAACATTTAATATTATATTTTGAAAATAATATTTCATGTAAATATTAAAGAAAATTTCAATTAAAATTATATCCATTATTTTAAATGGTTTGAGATAATATATAATAAATTAATGAGTGGCATATTATAATTCAAGCATGTTGAGTTATATATATATATATATATATATATATATATATATATTTCTTGTGCCTGCTGTTTATAATATATATATATATATATATATTATAAACAGCAGGCACAAGAAATGTCTGTTGCCTTATTGAAAGTATATATTAGGTGGTGTGTGGATAATCCCAGGGAGAAGATTTATGTTAAAAAAGAATAAAGATATAACTGATGATTCAATGATAGATAACTGGAAAACCCAGAAAGTTGAAAAGTCTCTACTTTAATAAAGATAATTTGTGAAATATAATATTATTTTAATATGATTTTTTTTACAATGAATCAAAATAAATATGTTAAAATTAAATATGTCATCAATTTATGTAACATCATTTTTATATTATGTATAAATTTAGTGGTGTTTAACTGAGTAAATAAAATAATTTATTATCATCATGATAATATAATCATACTCTTAAATTAAGATCAAATATTTACCATAACTATATTATTATTATTTTTCAACTAATAATCAATTAAATCTAACACATCAATTCTTATCATGGTGTTAAATGTTCATTAGGTTTTAAAAAAATATAATAGACTTATTTAGTGTGTTGACAATGGTTGAGAATTAATAAAGTCACATTGCCAAAATATATTAATAAGTTGTGCTTTCAGTGAGTGATTTTGCAAAAAAGTTAAAATTTGTATTTTTAAAATATAAAAATAGATTAGTTGAATTAAAATAATGATTCTTAGAAGTGTGATACTGATTATTTTATATAACATCATATTTTACAGATAATTTGATATATTTAATATTTTATCCATTTTATGTGCTGGTAATCTTTCTACAAAAAGTTATTTGTAGATTAGTCATTGTAGCATATATTTATTGCATGCATTGTTACCAGTTTTTTTTCTACTTGCATAATATAATTATTTGAGAAATCTTTATTAGAATGGCAGAGTCAAGTGATATCTTAATCATAATATCATGTATGTTCTTTATTACTTTTTTCATTGCTTTTTACAACCCACTATGACAGTTTTGATTGTCCCAGCAATCTTCTTCAGAACTTCTACTTATATTCTCAAAACACAACTACTATCAATTCAAATAATATAAGTAGAAGTTCTGAAAAGATTTCTGGGACAATCAAAACTGTCAATAGTGGATTGTAAAAGTATTGAAAAAGGAATAAAGAACATAAATGATATTAATGTTATATGGATTTGGCAATGCAATAAGAATGATATCTTAATCATAAAATAAAGTTTAATGCTGCCATAATATCAATATAAAAATATTATAAACACATGTATGGCTCAAATACAATATATACACAGGCAGGTTTTCTATCATTAGTCATCAACATATTAGTTTCTATGGTGTAATAATACAAACTTCTATTTAAATTTAAGTGTATATTATAAGTCTAGAGATGGATAAAATTAAATTACAATACTATAAGTTTTATCAATGTCTTCAGAAAAAATAGAGTTAAGTTCATTACTGATGGTCATATGTTTGGTGGTTTCACATAACACTAATGCAACTTCTGATCATATCCATGCTATAGTAATCATTTAAATGTTTAAAATTATTTCATCTTCTATTGATGACTTTGCTCAATATAAGAACTTTTGAAAAAAAGTAGGGGCTTGTCATTTAGCTTATTGATGCTATGTAATGTCTTGACAGAGTTTTTAATTGTGCATTTTCTTTTAATTTGCAAAATAATAGATTGATAATCATTGAAAATATTTTTTTTTATTAGAATGAGGATCATCTTTTTTTTTATTTTCAACATACTAGCATACTTAGAGCTATTTTAAATTAAAAGAATTGTGAACTTTTATTTTATTTGTATGCATAAAGCCAAATACGTTATTATTCTATAATATAAGCCACTTTAAATTCAAATAAAAAAATACACCTATTATTTTTCAAACCATGGAAAAGAAATAGAAAAAAAAGGAAATTCCCTTGATTGATAATTTATACTTTGGGAAAACTCCATATTTAATTTCAATAATGTAAAATACAGTCATACTAATAATATTTTTATTTATAAAAGTGATTACTTGTATTCTCTAGTTAATAAATATTAAACATAGAAAAGAGTTAAAAGAAAACAATTTGACCTTCTTATAAAAGAGATGTGAAGGAATATGGTTAAGTAAAGAGTGTATAATATCAGAAATGATTTCCAAAACTTCAAATTATTGTACTTATAAAAATAGCTTGTAAATCCATTTAAAACTTTGATTAAAGTTAAATCTTATAATAAGATGTTAGTGAAAGAATAAGTGATGGTTGATAATTACTGAAGGAAGTAAACCAATAACAAAGAATGAAAGAAAAAAAACTGATGTTCTCATTGTAAATTGATAATAGCTATGTATTAGATATGAAAAAAAGAAAAAAAAAGATTACAGGGACTGAAAGTGAATGTGTATATGAAGACTACTATATTATGTACCTGATAAAATCAAATACCTTATCAAAATATATGAAGTCTCCAAGTTATTTAAGTTGTCTCTCATCTGAATAAGTCTGTGATCTTATTTGCTTTCAAAGAATGTGGTCACAAAAATATTTTTAGTACTAATTTAAATAGAGATATAACAATATATTTCTATATAATGGCTATGTCAACCAATATGCATAAAAACCCAAACAATGTACTACTTTCAACTATAAGAAATATCTGTAATGAGCTCAAAAATTATTATGATGTATGATACAGGTTTTGCTTGCTCATAGAAATGTTTTTTTCATTACCATTGGTTACATAATCTGCCTATTAAAAGAGATTACTAACACTAAGGAGGAATCAATCTAATTCAATCAACAGATATAAGCTTAAGCTTAGATGATACTAAAAATCTGAACTCCTTAAAAAATTATAAATTATTAATGAAAACATAAAAATATAATCTGGTAGTGAGTTTATTGAATTATTAAAAAAGACACAATAATTTTTTTTCATGTTATATGCAAATAAAAAAAAAGATCTTAATAATTAAATAAAAGTATTCACTGTAAACAGTATAACTGATAAGTGATATCACTATAACTTTTTATATGCCTTAATTTTTTGAATGTTCTTAGTTGAAAAGATGTTCATTTCAATACCTTCATAGGTATGTCTGTATTTTGCAAAAATCAATTTGAATTTTGCTTGCATAGTATAAATTTTATATAGACATTTTTGGAGTTCAGCAGTATCTCATACTATTTCCTATCAAAACACAAATAATTCCCCTCCCTATTTTGAAATCTATGTTTTTTTTATACTTTTTTCATATAAATATTATACTTTTTTTTAACACAAATATTATACTTATTATAAATTATGCTTACAATAATAAAAAGAATATTTATTTCATTTTAATAAAATAATAATAAAAAAGCCATCAATAGATTCCCATTAAAAGTTATTTTAAACAAAAGTAATTTTATTTCTCCATTTTTTGTGACTTTATATATATTTTTAAATGTTTTAATATACATATTATAATAATATTGCAGATAATGTTTATAAAAAATTCAAATTTGAAGTGGTAATTATATAAAACAAATACATTTTTTAATAATGGTATGAGATATTGCTTAGAACATTTACATTATAAAACTGCATTCTAATGATTGGGGATTAAAATTAGAACAAAAAAAACAAACAAATGATTAGTAGTAATTATTATTTTATAAATTAATGAAAGAACAAATAATAAAAAACAGCAAAAAAACAACAACTGTAGTGAGGTTAATAGAAATATATATTTTCATTGTACTTTGGCAATAGCTGTATGTGTACTTGATAAGAAAAAAGATATTGAGTATGAATCAAAACTGTACAGCACTATTATCATCTAATGAATAAAATTAAGAAACCCATCAAAACATGTAAATATTTTAAATTTAAATAAATCCACGATGTAATATAGTATAAAATTTCTTTATATAAAACAGCAATAACATATATAATAATAATCGCATATAAAAAAGCTCTTTTTGGCAAATATTAATTGTTGCAGTTTTCAATGTGCTTTAACTAATTTATAATTACGGCTCAATGCAATGTGCTATGGCTTCTCCTTTAAGTCAGGAATCTCTCAGCAACTATGCCAAGAGAAACCTGTTACCACCTTTCTTTCCCTTACCACTCCCCACCTTAAGTTTTTCCATATTCTTCTCTATCCTACTCCATCCCATTTCCACAATATCATTTTTACCCACTCTATGGCCATTATATCTAGATCCCCCTTATCAAACCCAGCATAAAATAATGAACCCACTTTCTGTATAATCATTTTGTTTATATTTATTCTCCCACAACTTCATTATGTGTATCCTTTCTGCTTGTAAGTATTTACATTCAATTAGCAGGTGCCTAATATTTTTCATGCTTCCTTACATAACTTTCAGACTAAATCACCAACATTTCACCAATTGTATGCATATTCCCTTGTAGCTAAAAATTCTGTTCAAGCCTTAAACAGTAAACTACTTTCCTTAGTATTATTCAAAATTAACTCACACCCAATATTCTGTTTATTTCTATATATTTAAACTTTTTTTGCTCTTTATACTAGTTCTCCATCTTACCAACTCCCTAGTGTTTACTAATGCATCTATTCTTCTACTCCATTCTTTGCTACTATAATAATTGACAATCCTCCTAACACAATCCATCCCACCTTTTGTACAAGTATACTGACATAAAGTTTTTACCCAAATTTTCTGCATACCACACTATCTTTCTCACCCATCTTTTTGCTGGTCCTTTATGCAACCCAATTCAATACTATTTGGCTATTCTTTTACTATCCATAAATTGCAATTCACCAAACATTTTCATTTGCTTTTTGCATTTTTCATATAAAAACTTGACCATCTGCATCTTGTACTTTTTCTGAGTAATCTAACACTCCTTTACTAATACATAACACATTATTACCATAAGTTAACCTTTCTACTGTCACTTTCTTTCATATAATTCTTCCTATACCATATTTATTATGTGAAAACCCTGATAATTTATTTATCAGTCCCTTTCTTTTTTGCTGTATTTATCAATTTTTTCTCCCATTCATCCAACCAATTTCTTTGTTTATTTAAGATCATTCCCAAATAATTTTATACTATTCATTACATTTAACTTTGTATCCCCCAATAAAAATTATTTATCTTCTTTTCCCCCAACATTTATCATCATTACTTTTGAGTTTTCTTTATTAAATGTAATCCCCACCTTTTTATCCACCCTAGCACATATTTTTCAGCATAACTTCTTTATCTTATATATTTTCTGTGCCCAAGAAGATATCATCAAATAAAAGAACTAATTTTTGTATACCCTTCCTTGTCACCTATTAATGGTATCTGTACCCCTTTCCTACTCTTTCTATCACTCTGTCTTTCACATCTAGCATTTCTTTATATCTATTCCATACTTATTTAAAATTGTTTCTAATTCTTCTCTAGAACTATATTCTTTTTACTCATCATTTAGTACAACTATTTTTCCTCCTACATTACATTATATATTTCTAACATTTTTTACTCCCATCTTTCCAACTTTTATTAATAACCTCCAATAATTTGCTATTTAATTTCATTCACACATTATAATTATCTATTTTAGCCAACTTCTTTTTTTTTAAATAAGTTTTTTCATTTAATATTAACATATTTTTCACTTTCTTTGTTTTTAATAACACATTTATATTCTCTACATGTTTTTCTCTCTTTTACATTTTTACTTATTATCACTTTTCTATTAATTGTATTTTTTAACATCTAACAACATATTGCCACTTTTTCTACTTCACTGCACCAGTTCTTATATTTATCCCCAACAAACTCTTCCATGATTTCTTCTACTTTTATTTTATATTCTTCTAACTTATTTTTAGCATATATTCTGCATCCACATCTTTCACTATCCTTTATACTTTTATTATTATTTTCCAACACATTACTAACCATTTCTATTATAAAGAAATTATGGTCACTATTTCATACTCTCTCTCTCTCTCTCTCTTCATTACCAAACACTTGAATGTTCCATACTTTATTCATTCCCTCTTTCTCTACTAATACATAATCTATTGTGTGAAATATATTATTTCTAGACCATGTATATTGCTCCTCATAAATATTTGATAAATTTTCAATGCTCATATTTACTCTCTGGCATTTTTTTTTTAAAAGTTCTCTATTTTTGTTATCCAGTCATTAATTTCTTTAATATGCCCATTTATATTTTCTACAACCATTATTTTCTTCCTCTTTTTTTGAAACTTTGTATAACCCTAATTGGAATGTATATATGCTACTGTTTCACTACATTATAGTTTGACCTTTCAGTGGCCATAAATACTGAAGCCACCATCCACTCTTGTCTTTTTATCCTTATCTGAAACCACAAATGTTCTTGACACTTTACAGTATTTAAATATTTTTTGACCAAACTCCTATACCACCACCCCTTTTTTCATTTTTATTTATAATCTGCCATAGAAAATCTTCCAGTGTATGTTTTTCTTGTCTTAGACATGTTTCCATTATTGCTAATACCTCAAGCTCTTCACTACTAAGTGCTTTGTTTAATTCCAGTCACTTTACTGATCTCCTACACTATGCATATTCAAATATTCAATTTTAATAATTTCTTTCTTACCACTATTTTATAAATTCTTTTCACTCTCTTCTCTATTACATTTGTTATCAGTTTATTTATGATTAGTTTTACACACACATTCCTCTCCACATAAATATATATTTATCTGAATTGGTTACCATTTGTTTATTTTTTATACACTGTCCATTTTAACCTTCTTTTTGATAATACATTAATTTAATCCCTATCCCTCTATATAAGTTGTGGTAAACTACAATATTTTTCATAAATCAAACTTCCTAAAGCTTCAGCTCCTTGTTTTTCTAAGTGCAATCTGTTCTTACTATAACTCCCTCTTACTAATTAAAAAATCCCACACATCCATAAACATAATTTTATTTTTGTCAAATAATATTTTTAATTTCTCATTTATAGAACATGCCCTATCTAACATATACCTATTGTTAAATCTATGGAGTAATCCAACTACTCCTACTTTTTCTTTAGCCTTATTTAAACTACTATTAAATCTTTGCACTCATCCATTAGTCTCTCCAAAGACTGACAAATTATTTCTCCCTACCCTGTTTCTTTATCTTATTTGTAACATCTCTGATCCTAGCTCCAGACAAACATGCTCTTACTTAGCTATTACTATTTTTTCTTGCAATTATATCTCCACATCCTCTAATTAAAATGTCTTCTATTAAGACTGTTTCATAGTTTATTTTACTCAATTAATTTGTAACATTCTCTTTCACCTTCTGGACTTCTTTATGGCTTTTATTCATTAATTTCCTGATCTGCTCACAATTCATGTCTAAAGGATTTAATTTTATTTTTACATCCTTTACCTCTTTCTCTATCTTACTTATTCTTTGACTAACTATCTCAATTGTGCTACTTATTTTGTCATCTATATCTCTTGTCACTCCACTAAAATATACTCCATTCCATAATCCTTATCTACATTTTCCTTAATTTCTCCTAACTTTCTTTTAAATTATCTATATTTAAAAAACATTTTTCATCTATTTTGTATCACATTTATACATGATCTACACAATCATACATTTTTTATATCTTTCCTAGTCTTATTTAAGCATTTCAAATGGAAAACTTATCACATACCATAATCAAAGTATGCCTAATTTTCTTTTGACATATACATACATTGTGGGATACCAATGCAATCCATATGTCATTATTTTTCAATTCCCTTATTACATATTTAAATTTATGATTTTTTACTACTCTTTAAACCTTCTTATACCAAAAGAACTTTTTTTAAATGGTGACTGATAAATATATGCTTCCCTAAACTTACACCTCAAATATTACCCTTTTCCTCAAATAAATCACTCTCTTAAATTGGAAATTTTTTTAAATAGCACACCTCCTAAAATTTAACTTATTTTATGTCTGCTTTAGTTTTAAAGCCTTCTTGCAGTATACATCCACACAACAATATTTTTTATACATTTAAAATGTTAGTATATCGAATCACTTTCCAAATGTTAGCAATATTTTCTTCACTTTTTTCAAATCCAATTAAATGTATCTTTCTGCACTCCAACTCTCTTTTCTCATCCATTCTCTAAGCAAATATTCATTAGCAACATAAATGTATATCTAGATGTTATTATGATTACATTGCATAGATGGTGGCACCTATCTTTTTTTATTATAAAATTAACTATTACCTATTAAAACCATATTATTTCTTAAGACACAAAAAAACCTGCGTAAATATATATTACATAACCTTCCATTCATTTATCATGAAGAAATGTAATATAAATTTACACAATTTTTTTTTTGTATGTCTTAAAAATATTGTATGGTTTTAATAGGTTATAGTTAATTTTATATAAAAAAGATGCTATTGTTATGTATGCAATGCAAATTATAATTGTAAATTAGTTAGAGGACTTTGAAAAGGGCAAAAATTAATATTTATTGCTGTTACATAAAGATATTTTATACTATATTTTATTGTTGACTTATTTAAGTATACATAAAAGCAGCATAATGGATTAAATTTCTTTGTAATATTTGCTGAAAAAAGCTTTTTTAGATATGATTATATATATATTATTTCTGTTATATAAATATATTTTATGTTATATCATTGATTTATTTAAATATATGTAAAAAACACATAATGGATTAAACTTTTTTCCATTTTTGATATTTTAAATTATAGCAGTTGTTTATCACTATACTTAGTCCATGACCATCGTGTTCTGTCCTATAAACAGATCCATAGAACATGCACATCACAAGTTTATCCATTTCTCCAGTACAATCTCTTCATTTCCTAGATCTTCTGATTTCTTATATCAACTATGAAGGTCAATCTTTACTATTCTTTTTTGTTGTTATTATTAATTATTTTTTCCAAAACATATTTTATTAAAGTACCTTCTTAATATATGCCCAAATCCAGTTTTTTTTCTATTTCTAATTTCCTCAATCGTCTTTTTTCATTTACACTTTTCAAAACATTCGTCATTTTATTTATCCAACTATTTTTTTCCATTCTTATGCTTGGAAATATCTCAAAGGCTTTTAATCTGTTTATAATTTTTTACTCATTGTCCACATTTCACAACCATAAAATAATACACTCCATATGGAACACTTAATTACTTTTTTTCTTAATGTTTTCATCATTGATTCCCAAAATATATTTTTTCTCTTAATAAATGTATCCTTTACCATTGCTATTTTACTATTAACTTCATCTTCATTTCTTTCATATTCATAACCGACTATTCAAATATCTAATTCCATTCACCTTTTAAACTATGTTATATAAATTCCATCTTATAGACTTTTTGCATTCCTTCCTTTTCATAAACACTTTATTATATGGCTGTAAAATTAGATTTTAGTATTAATTTAAACACAGTTCAATGGTAAATTTCTATATAATGCAAGAAATGTAAATCATATGCTAAGTCATCTGTAGTGCAACATAAAAATCCTGAATGTTGTCACATTTTGAAGAATGCATATCAACATTAACAGCAATGAAGGGATTATATAGTAAGTCTAAGAATATCAATATCACAACAATTTTGAAAGTATTTTGTGAATTAAAATAAGAAATAAGGAAAATACATGAATTTGATTTAAGTCATTCAAATTTTGCAAATGCAAATATTTTTGCAAATATTCTTTCCAAACTTTAGAAAATATTGCTAGAGTTATGAGGTAATTATAAAAAAGTAGGACAAAAAATAAATGCTAAAAAATTAAAGGTTGTTCCTACAGTGTATGGTGCATTTCATCAGTGGAAAAACTCTGGCATGTAAGTTTCATGCAGCTTCAATGGTATTAGTTTTCATTGCCATTTCCCCAAACTTTCATATTAATAACCTATAGTAGTATAAAATGTGCCAATATCAGAATCTTTTATTATGAAAATACTAAGTGGCTGACTTTTATATGATACTAGTCAAATTGTTTGATAACATTAATTTTACTTTTGTGTTGATTGAGAAAGAATGTTTCAATATTTGATTGATCACTATTTCTATCAAAATTAATTCTAAAAGTGTTTATTTGATAATTAATTACTGCTTGCTCTGTTACCCAAATACTCTTTTATTTTTTATGCAGTAAATGTAAGTTATATACTTGTGGTGACATTGCAATATTACTAGTGTAATGTATGTTTGTACTTTTTTGATTTGTGTAAGATTGATTTTAAAAAAAAGTTTTAAAACCTTTGTTTAAAATAATTGAGCAATAAAAGTATAATGGAAATACAAACAAGAAAAAAAAGTATTTAATCAACAGTGAGAGAATTTTTTTTTTACTGTAAAAGCAAAAAAGGCTAGTATCATATCTGTCATATAACTATGAATCTTTTTAAAGCTAGTAATTTAAAGTGTCACCAATGAATGTAACCATAAAAAGTCTGTATCTGAATCTCCTAAATTATAAGTGTAAAAAACAAGATAAAATGTGTAAGCAAACACAATTGGCTACTGAAGCTAGTTTTGTTATAGCTTGAAATATTGCTCAAAGTAAACTATTTTAAAATCATTGGAGAATTTGTAAATAAATAAAAATTATGATGTTTTCACAATTGTCATTCCAGGAAAATCAAAACATAGACAGGCAATAAAACAAATTCTTATTTTTCACTGCAGTTTTGAAAGACATATTTCTAAAACTTGTTCTACAATTGTATGTTCACTGCATAGTGACCTAAAAGGCTATGTTGCTTTTAATTTAGCATTCCCATTATTCTTTAGAAACATCAACAATGAACTTAACAAAGCACTATCAAATGCTCAACTATCATTGTGTAAACTTGTCAGCATTGCAGTAGACAAAGCATCAGTTATAGTAGGTCAAAATAGTCTTCTAATTGAGTAATTGAAATCACCTATCCTGAATTCCTCATTATGCATTCTATTATTGACTTTAAACATTTAATAAGCAAGCAATTCAAGTTATTTAATTTGCATTTTCAAAATTGTAAATTTAATTTGATAAATGCAATAATACTCCATGAATTTTGAAAATTTATTGAGTAGCTGAAGTTTTAAAAAACAAGTGATTTTTTGTTCTACTTTAAAAAAGGTCTGTCAACAACCAATTTTTTGAGTAAGTTTGTTGCTATTTTTGAATCAGTCATAATTTTTGTGAAAGGAAAAAAAGATATCTCTACCAAGAAGATTATAAATGGGTACATGAACTGATATTTCTTATAAATATAACACAATACTTCCATTATTTAAATCTGGTACTTCAAGAAAGGAATAAAATTATTATAGAACTAGATCAATCAGTTTTCAGATTAAAATAAAGCTTTCTTCAAGAAATCTTGCAATAAAGAGGTTTAAGCACTAACAGAACATTGAATTATAAGAAATTAAATACAGAAAGCTGAAATAATATGAAATAAAGTTATAAACACTTTATGATGATTTTGAGAATAAGTTTAAGAAACAGAATAAATAAAACATTTTCAATATTTTATGAATCTTTTTATTTTGACAGATTTTATTAATAATAAATACCCAGTTATTGTGCCTTTTACCACAGTTGTTTTTTCAATAGGGAACCAAGAAAAATCATCTGTATCTGATTTATTTTTTAAAATCTCAGAAACAAAATATCCCATTCTTTAAAATACTCGTTTTCTACTATTCATGCTTTTTGGGAACAACTCATTGTTGTGAATATCTTTTCTTTCAACATTTGTCAATTTAAAATATTGTGCTCACTTCACTATTAATGACTTCATTAAGATTTTAAAAATAGCTTTAACATTGTAGTAACCATATTTTAAACTAGTATCTTTCCAAATTCAATGAATAGAGATTAAACATATTCTCCTTTGGTGATTAGGAATATGATATATTTGAGTTATTTATTATTTATCAGTTCAATTTTAAAATAATATCTTTTGTATTTCTTGCACATTCAAGGATATATGAAAGTGTTATTGGTGGCACATATTAATGAAGAATTTGCTCAATACTTATCTAAACACTTGATGGAGTTACCTAGAACTTATTCTTGAATAAAAGAAAAATTGATAAAAGATAAAATATTTTTATTTATTTTTGAATTTTTGTCTATAAATTTATATTAAATATAATTAAAATAATATTATTTTCAATAGAAAATGATAATTAAATACAAGAAAGCAAATGGAAGTCCATGAAAAAATGGAATTAAAATATAATTAACAAAAGCTTAATACATAATAAAATTTAGGAGCCACAAATTGATAATTAATGTAGTCATTTTACTTTTTATCAATGTCAAATTCCATTTTAATGTTTTTTTGGTTGTTGATGAAATGTAATTCAATGTGATTTTATTTGAAATGCTTTTGCAATTGATTTTGTATTTGAAATTTTATTTGGCTTCATTCTTGTAACTGATTTGATATTTATTGCTTTTACTTAAGACATTGGTGTGCTCTAAGTTTTTTGCTTTTTTTTATTTACTTCACATTTCTCTATGGATAACCATGTAATTATTTTTATTTTATACAAATCTTTCAATGAGATATTATTTTTATATAGTGATATGGTTTTTTATGTAATAGTAATATTAGCGATTAAGCCAATGCAGATAAATTATAAATGAATACTCAATTTTTCCAGGCACGAGATAATAGTATTTAGAAAGAATGGAATGAATCCACCCATTCTTTCATACCCAAACGTTTATGTATGGGCAAATCTTAAGTGTGTGGAAATAAGAGTGTGATGGTGATACATGATCACTTTAAATTACATTTATGTTTGAATGAATGACACTTGTGTGGAAAAATTGAGTATTCATTTATAATTTATCTTTAAAGTGCATGTGCATTGGTTTAATCGCTAATATTACTATTAAAAATCTTTCAAATAAAAGCATTAGAATTAATAAAAAAATAAAATGTCAGCATTTTTTTTTTTGAGTTTATAATTTGCTTATTCACTATATATCTTTTGTTATTATTTTATTAACATTTTTTGCTTGGATTCCTTTTTGCTTTATATTATTTAATGGACATTTTTATTGAAACTATATTTTTTTTTTTATTTTATCTAACATCCATTTGTCGCTGCAAATTCAAAAATAAATTGAGATATTTTATTCTTTCACTGATAGTTAAGTAAACAGATTGCACACAATATGAGCCTTAATTAAAATTTATGTCCATTTAATTTCTTATAAGAAAATAAAGATTGATAATCATGAATTAGTAGAAGATAACCATAAAAATTTGTTGGCGGCTGAGTAGTTAGCACAGCTGCCTTACAAGCAGTTGTCCTGGGATTTGCTTCTCGGCCGATTCTTTGACACATAAAAAAAACCCTAAACTTTTGACTAGATTTTTAATACAGTTAGAACTTTGATCAAGCACTTGTGATAAAAATAACATAATATTAAAAGGTAATATATCTATATATTTAAAAAGGAACATATTAATAGATGTATATTAACAATCCTAAGTATGGATCTAAGACATGGACATTTAAGATTCCTTTTATTGCTGCATAAATTCTATATCTTGTATGGGTCAGAGGGTATTCATTTATTATTTAACACTCGCAAAAAGCGTTTGCACAATTTGGTTTGAAAAAGCCGATATGAATGTGATTACAATTGTATACAGACGCTATAAAAAATAAATGCTGATTTATAAAGCAATATTGTAACTTCTGATCACTCAATAAAATACAAATTACATTTGTATTAAAAGTAACAAAAAGAATATAAAAACAAAAAAAGGTCAAGCATTGATGGTCGAGTGGTCAGCACAGCTGCTTTACAAGCAGTTATCCTGGGTTAATGGCTTCGCTTTCTTGCTGACGCTATGACACATGAAAAAAAAATGTGATAAAGACACAAAACATGTATCATTCACATCATTAAAAAGTAATAGATTAACATAGAAGCTGGGCTAAAAATAAAGTTAAAAGAGACTATTATAAAGAGATTAAAGTCTTAATTTTAATTCCAAAAGATTGTAAAAGAATTAGCCTACATGTAAAATTGATGGATAGAATAAGAATATTTGTTTATGTGATGTGGAAATGAGAAGCTATTGATTAAAGATACTGGATTAATCTTGGAAATACTCTAACATGTAAAGAAACACCAATGGTCAAATAATAATCAACAACTCTGTTATACTTTAAGGAATCATTCATAATTATTTAATTAAATCAATAGCACATTTTTCCACACAGTAGTTTCATCTAATATAAACCACAGTAATCAATAAATGCTCGAAGATTGTATACTTTAATCAAGCCATGTCTTAGCATCTAATATCCCCAGACTAGTTTTTAGTTTATGCTTTCATTAGACAAGAGGCTTAGATATGGGAGAGGTGCAATGGATCTTTGGATTATTAAGCTAATTAAAATATCAATTTACTACTATAAAACAGATAATCTGAAAACAACTACTTATTTAAATTAAATCATTTTTAAGTTTTTAGGCATACATATTTACCAATAATTTTTTAAAGAAAAAATGGAATAGTTGAATGTAATTTTTTTAAAAGTCAAAAACAAAATCAAAATGATTAAGTCCACAGACAGGATGAAAAGAGATCGTGATTTTGAAATACTGTTCAAAATTGGAACACAAAAACACTGAGAATTCTTCAGTTTCCTTCTCTTATTTGAAAAGTAAACAAAATTATTCTTGATTCTGTTAATGGTGTATAAAATTTGAAATGCAAAAATAAAAATTGCTGGGGATTTTCTAGTTTGATTTCATTTTTTAAAAAGAAAACAAAATCATATATGTCTGAAGGTTTGTAATGATGGTATATTATAAGATGTGATATGTTGGACTATTTCCATCATTTATGAGTGAATGTTAAATGTATCGAAAATTTTAAACTTTATTTAAACTTTCCAAATACATCAACTTATTAGTAATAACACACAAATAGACAATACAGGTTAGTAATTACACAACGTTTCGAGTAGTATTATTCTCCACTCTTCTTCAGGTGTTGCTGGCCTATATGCACAGTGACAATATTCACTTAGAAGTTGAACTCGCACCTTTAGATTCTTGAATATTGAATTTAAAGCAAACATATTGAATTTAAAGCAAACAGAGTGTTTGCTTTAAATTCAATATTCAAGAATCTAAAGGTGCGAGTTCAACTTCTAAGTGAATATTGTCACTGTGCATATAGGCCGGCAACACCTGAAGAAGAGTGGAGAATAATACTACTCGAAACATTGTGTAATTACTAACCTGTATTGTCTATTTGTGTGTTATTACTAATAAGTTGATGTATTTGGAAAGTTTAAATAAAGTTTAAAATTTTCGATACATTTAACATTCACTCATAAATGATGGAAATAGTCCAACATATCACATTTTAAAACAAAATCATAATTCTCTTTTTGGTGTTGTTGTTGAGACTTTCAGGATCCACTAGTTTTTCCTATCCTTTTTGTTTACATTTCTTTTAACATGCATTTGTTATATCTGTTCATTAAAATATTAAGAACATTTAGAAATAATTGTCAAAATTATGATTAAAGAGAAGGGAAGGTGAGGGTTTTTTTCTATCAAAAATGTTTCATAAATATTTTGTTAAAATGTTTTATTTAATATTTTTCAGTAATTAATTAAATAAAAATTTAAGAGATTTGAACTCAGACTTTCAAGCTCCCTATAGCTATCCACTTTATCCTATATAATCAATACGTATGACCACATACAAGTGAAAAAGATAAATAGATAGATTTTATGCTAAATCAGCATTCATAAGTTAGTTCAGATCATCATTTCTAACACACACATATATAATCAGTGTTCAGTTTATTTTAAGATAACAAAATTTCATACTTTATTTGACAGGCTTCAATCTTCTTAATTTTCCAACATTTCATGTATCCATATTATTGAAAATCTAATGATGGAATGCTCAAAGCCCTTATTGCTGCCAATATTGTTGTCATAGCTATGTGGGAGATGATGATCTGGACCAACTTATAACTTCTGGTTTACCATGAAATATATTTATAGAAGATTATTTAATTTATTCATATATATGTGATCATGGGTATCAGTTGTATATTATGGAGTGGATAGCTACAGGGAGCTAGAAAATGTGAGTTCAAATCTCTTCTCAATTACATTAATTCAGTATAGACAATATACTTGTATTTAAATATTAAATACAAGATATTTTTTTAAAAAATAATATGTTGCATTTCCACATCTTATTCCATATGGTCTCATGGGACAGCTATCTTGTCACTTTACATATCAGACCAATTATAATTGATAATCTGTATCAACATTCTCATCCAAGTTAAAAACAATGATTATTTCTTTTTAAATGAAGGTGTGTTCTATACTTATGAATGTGTATTAAAAATAATAACTTTTATTTTAAACATGATACATCCATCAATATGCTGACATATTTATTGGTTTGTTTAAAAGTACATTATTTATGTAATTAGCATCATAAAAGATTAAAATAACAATAAACAACTTTGAAGTAAGATTATAATTATCTATTTTGATTTTTATCACATGACATTCAATTGAATTACTCATGTTTTCCTGACTGAGGTGGTATAGTGCTATAAAATTAACTTTTGGCTTTTATCTTCATCACTGAAGAATAGGATTAAATCTAGAACTAATGTCTTTCTATATCAGGAACTAATTTTTATTTTTTATACTACTTAAGATAATATTCTGAAATTATAAAATATTGAGATTTTGTATCAGAACCATATATGTGACATCCTATCAAATTTAATATGTTTTAGAGATACTGATTTTGTGTAAATACTCTTTATAATTATGCAAGTGAGTTAGTTTGAACTCAAAACCTTGAGGTTTGTTTGGAATATTAGCTTAAAGAATATCAAAAAGTAAATTGGCTGTTTTATGCATAAGGGCAGTAGTTCCATCATTGAATTCTAACTTTTCATGGATGAAGATGGGGATTTTGTAGTAATAGCATATCATATGTTAATTGATTACTCAAGTTTAAAGTGATGGTTTTAGGGAGGCATAAATATAATTTTTATTTTTAAAATAAGATTATTTGTTGGTTTAGAAAAAATAAAATGAGTAAATATAACATTTTTATTCTACTTATTTTGATTGTTTAAATTATTGTAGTATAAAATGTTACAAAAAGTATTTTTTTTTACTTGGAATTGACCTGTGGAGACAGATGATATTTGAATTTTTTTACTGTACAATATGCATTTTATGCCAAGTAAATGATTTTCAAAAATTAGAACAAACTTCCATCCTATTGTTTCTATTAAGCTGTATAAAAAGCATGATATACATATTATATACATGCCAACATGTGTTATAGTTATTTATAGACCATCAAACCAACCAATTGCTTCCGGTTCTTAAACAGCAAACAATGTGAACGATAGCTCTCCTCAAAAATTGAAATCAGCAGGAAAGGGGGTATCAAACCCCATTCCAAACCCCTAAATACAAGGTAAGAGAAGTTTTATATATTTAAAAATGGAATGTGACAATGATATAGATAATATACATAGCAATTCAAGCTTAAAATGTCACACTCAGTCGTTCAACAGAAACGATGGCCGAAATCTTCATAGCTATAATAACAAATCTCAGGCTCCATCTGAGATCAAAAACCTTCCCATTAGCAATACTAAGCACCAAATAATTACTGACAACATTAAAATGCAAGAAATTATACAAACTTCGTCAGTTATATGCAATAGCGTTGGTTTCCCATCGGGCGAAATAACAGCCAATATTAATAATACATACGAAAACAGTAACAACACTCACCGTATTTCCCAAACTCCTTTAGGAGAAGTAAATAAACACAATTCATCCACAACCACGAAACACTCTCAGAATAATTTGGAACAAAAAATAAAATATCAGCAAAATCTATCTGAAGAAAGGAAAAAAAATTTTTTTAAATCACCAGAGGTCACCAAATTCGCTGCTGTAACACCAGAGACTGTCAACAGTATTTCGGGAGAAAAAAACGAAATAACAGATAAAAAAAAAATCAACAAAACCCATTCACAAACAAATGAAAATTTCAAACTAGATGAACCTTTAATATCTACATCGTTCGAACATTTCAAAACAGACTCACAAATACAAACCCTTCCAAAAAAATCTATATCCTACGCTAACGCTTTAAGTATCAACAAAGACGTTAAAACCGCGGAGACTAACTCGGTCAGCAATATTAATGAAATGCTTATAGGCATATCGGAATATGAAAGAGAAATCACAACAGAAGACAATCAACACCCCCAATCAATTAAGATATTAAATTATAATAATATTACTGACGAAATGCATCAAAACATAAACTATAATTTCAACAAAACTATTCCAAACATGCTCTATAAATCTTTCCAAAATTATTACAATGACAAAACTCTAATCCTAGCAGTAACGAATGAAAACTTATCATTATACAAATTCCCCATGGAGCATTTATATTCCATAATTAAACAACATGATTCAGAGTTGGGAATTTATCAAATACTAACACACCCTAATGACAGATATGTGGCAATAGAATTTAAGACCTGGGCAGACAGGCTCCAATTTAAAAACAATATTAAAATACTGGGAAATAAAATACTTTGCACTGTAGAAATGAACAGACCTATGATACTACAAGGGAAAATCAAAAACTGCCTAACAAGATTCACTGAACAAGAGCTCCAAAATATCCTCAATCCCTATGGCACTGTATCAAAATTTAAATTCCTTCCAGACCCCATCTTGAATGGAAACATAATATCAAACACAGCAATCTTCTCACTAGCCATGAAAAAAAATGTTTCTCCCACTGACATCCCTACTGTAGTTAATGCAAGAGGTTCACCAATGGTCTTAACATTCAGGGGGGTGCGGCCTCAGTGCTTTCACTGTTTACAAAGGACACACTTTATAAAAGACTGTTTGGCATGTATCTGCACTATCTGCAATCAAAAGAAAGGCAAGTTCCACCGCTGCAGTGGAAAGAATATAGAAACAACAACAACTACAGACACCAAACAGTCACCTAAAACAGACAATAATATTGAAAACCACACTGATAAACACAGGGCTACAACATCAAACTACACCGAATCTATAGACATAACTCCCACAGATGTAACACCAGACCACATAATATCTAGAGATGAAGATCAAGATGATAATCTTTCCCAACAAACTGAAATGGAATTCCACAACAATACAACCAAAAATAGAAATGATAAACAAACAACTACATCAAGTACACCTCATCTCATTTCAAACCAATACACAGATAATATTCAGTCAATAAACAGTACAACATTGGAAAAAAAGGGCTATGAATCAATGCTTGACAATCCTTCAGACTTGAAATCACTTCCAATAGAAGAAACAGACACCAGAATCAAAATAGACAAAAATAACACCCAATCACCTAGAAAGTCACAAAGTAAACAAAATACAATAACTCCACATCCTCAAAAAGAAAGTAGCAAAACCAATAAACCAAGGAAAAAATTCAACCCAGCACACACCAAAACTCCAAACCTGGGGGAAAAGGATGGTTTATCTGGACATTGGAATCAGGATCTTTCACAAGAAGTAGAGCTAACACGACAAGCTATACCAAATATTAATAAACGGAAATCAGATGTTCCGGATAAATCAAGCTCAGATGACGATATGAATTCTGGGTTTATAACACAACTACCTACATTAAAACCAGATTCACAAGAATCACAAAGTAAACACAAAGTGTCATGGGAAAAAAAGAAAAGAAAAACCTCTGAGCACTCTGATACTGATTCAGCACCAATGGAAGATGATCCCTATTTGGAATTACCAGATTCTATGGAAAATGAGGACCTTCCAGTACTCATGGAATCAAATCTACATCAACTCTCATTGGAAGAAGCATCAGATCAAGAAACCAATTATAGTCATTTACTTCCAAATTCTCCCCGAGACCAGGGGCCGGCTAGAGGGGCAGGGACACTATATTATGAACTATAAAATTGCAGGGATTAATGTCCGTGGCCTCAACTCATTGGCCCATGCTCACGCAATTAGAAATTGGATAAGCATTAACTCTCCCCACATCCTTCTAATGGGGGAAACCAAATTCCATAATAACACTGACACTAAAATAGAAACATTAATTGCCACTATGGGCTTCACTAAATTTTCAGTTGGACATTCAGCAGCTGGAGGGGTTGGAGTATTAATTAACAAAAAATTTCCTCCAAACAAATTCTGTATTCTCTATTTGGATAACAACTTAATCTTATTAGAAATAGACTATTGGGGCTACAGCATAAATCTAGCTTATATATACACTTCAAACAATCCTACTATCTATCACAAAATCATTCAGATTTTAAATGCTATCCTTAGCAACAAATCAGGCTCTTTACTTATATTGGGAGATTTTAACACCACATATGGTCGCTTTAACTTAAAATTTCTTCCACTGATAAATAGAAACTTGATGTGTGGGGAAGGATTCCTTCCTCCTGGATCCTACTCCTTTTACACCAAATCCCACCAAACCCTAATAGACCTATTATATTATTCACCAGATTTACATTTTCATCTAAATGCAAAACTTTTACCGGTTTCGTTTTCGGACCATATGGCCCTTGTAGTTACTCTTGAAACCATGGCTGGCCTCCCAACCCCAGAGGCTCTTCACAAAACCATGCGGATGGTAACAAAATCAAACATGACAGAGGCCATAGTGTCCGAATCTTATATATATTTTCACAAAATCAACATCCTTTCAAGACCAGCTGAAGAAGCCTGGTTTTCATTTATAGGCATCCTACAGACAATATTAAAACACCACACCATGAAAGTCAAAGGCCCTAATGGCCTCTTCAGAGATCTTCTACAAATAGAGAATCAGCTTCAGATGCTCCAAAGTCAACCTATCAAAACACAAGATATATATAGTCTTAAAAACCTATACCGATCAAGACAAAAATCCCTGGCAGAATACCTATCCATTAGGAGAGCCAAATGCTATTTATCACAACAACATCACTGGACAAAAGGCTACTTGAGATGGGCACTTGGAGGGAAAAATAACAAAACCACTCCCACCTCCATCATTGCAGATGGGAAAACCTTACTGGGAACACCTATGATGAACACAATAAAAGAACACTTCCGGCAAAGAATGCAAACCGCAATCTTCAATGGCACACAATCCTGGTCTGAAGTTGATCCACAGGCACCACATGGGATCACAGAAAACCTACTCCAACAGAAAATATCTTCCCTTCCAGATGGTGTACATCCTGGATTACATGGGATTCCCAGATTCCTAATCCTACACCTCAATCAATTTGCAATTCCCATAATGAAGAAGATGGTGGATTACCTAGCAACTGGTAATAGAGTGATACCTAACCTTTACCCAGTGGCGCTAGTTCCATTTATAAAAAAAAAATCAGGTTATGGATCTCTCAAACATCAGACCTATTTCCATGACACCCCTGCTAATTAAAATTGTAGAGTCCGTGATCAAAGACCTCATCCAACCAAATGTCTTAAAGCACATATCTAACAACCAATATGCCAAGAAGGGATCCTCTACTGCACATGCAATGGGCAACATAATCTCCATCATTGATTATGTCAGAATCCACCGGAAGTCAGGGCCGATAGCTATTCAACTGGACATTGCTACAGCCTTTGACTCGGTACATATAGACATACTCTTAAATATTTTGGCCGAGTATGATGTTCCTGCAGCTGCTGTCCAGATCATAAGCAATTTACTATACAACAGGGAAATTTTTATCACTATGGATGGTAACATCACCTCCGGATTTAAACCGACACAAGCTCTCCCTCAGGGTTCCCCCCTCAGTGCCCTATGCTTCATCGCATATATAAATCCTCTCCTGATGGATTTGGAAAAAAATCTACCAGGTCTTTTTATACCCAATTTAAGCAGAGAATTCAACACATTTGCCTACATGGATGATGTAATGATCATCCTACCATCAAGAAAACATATTCCTTTGCTACAAACAATATTAAGCCACTATACTGAGAAATACAGGCTGCAATTCAACCCCAGCAAGTCTGCCTCCTGGCAAATTGTTTCAGGAAGGAAAATTAACACCCTCTTCTCTGCCAAGCCACAGAGATATCTTGGGTTTTCCATATTCAAATCTACCACAGCAATGACCAAAGAGATTCAGGATAACATCCTAGAAACAACAAACAAATTCATCACTTCCTTGTCACAAGTCTACCTTTCCCTCCCTGGCAAGGTAGCACTAATTAACATGAATGTGATGCCAAAAATAGCATACTTTCTTCCATTTATCAAATGCAACAAAAGCTTCATAAATAAAATAAATGGCTTGTGCTCAAGGCTTTTCTGGAAAGGTAAAACGGTCGCGATCAGCCTCAAAGGCACTCAGCGACCAAGAAAGCTAAATGGTCTTGCTCTCCACTCCATTCAGGCATTGATTTACCAAAAAACCCACAATGTCATACACAACTTGGTAGCATCATATGGTTTTAACACAATTCTCCAAAAAACTTTCCTTCAAAAGGTAACACCCACTGACCGACCCCCACCAGACAGACAAACATGGATCACTAGAAACACAAGTTTTATCAAACAGCACTGCCCAATAAATGACTCCACATTCAATTCTAAAATATCATTATGGCAAGCATACACAATCCTCCATCCAATCTTACATCCTATAATCAACACATTTTATTACAATAATCAGAAACTGGTATCCAACTTTAAAAGATGGAGTCTAGAGGCCAAATACCTAGACTTCCTCATTAAATACAACATTAATGGACTACCTACTAATCACTTCCTCTTTTACAAATGTGGTCACAACATAGACCCTACTTGCAGCATTTGCATGAACGGCGATGAGACATTGGAACACCTTTTCTCACAATGTATGGGATTCAGAGTGATCCGAGAAATCATACTCTCCAACACCAAGATAGATTTCCAACTGATCTCATCTCTGAAAGATAGTATCAATACTAAAACCTATCCAATAATACGTCTCTCAGTGTTTTTGAACTATGCCATATGGGTTACACGTTGTAAACTAATCATGGAACACCCACAACCTAATATAAAACAGGTTTTTTCCAAAACAATGATTAAAATCCAGAAGAGAGACCAACTCCTGGCATCGTCAAAAACATTTGAAGACACTTGGACATTATACAATATGCCAAACTAACAACAAGGCAAAAGGGGGGGGGGGCTAACAATCAGATAACAAATATGTGAAAGATCTAATGTTCACACCATATTGGACAACATAGACTCATCAGAACCCAAATGGAAATAACAAGATAGTTAGAACAACAATGTAAACCCCAATTGTATGATTACACATCACTGTATACATTAGAAATAATAAATTATTATGAAACTAGACCATCAAACCACAAAAAATATTTTTTGTACCTACTTAATATAAACAGGTTTTCAACAATGGCAATCGCATTTTTATCTTTGGATAAAATTAGAATTTATGATTTTTATCATCCTTGTAAATAATTTTTAAGCATCCCTTCATCTATCATTACAACTAATCTCTTATTTACATTTTTGAATATATCATATATATATAATTATTAAAAATAAAGACATATATTTAGAAAAAACAAGACAAAAATAAACTAAATAATAAAATGTTAAATTTGCTTACTATATTATTTGTTAGTTGATTTAAAATGACCTGATGTTCAAGTCACACTTCTATCATTATATTATTCCTATTCTTTTATAAAATAGTAACTTTTTATTTACCAAACTATTACTTCATTAAATATTATGCTATAAAAAAGTTTCAAATTCGATATTTTAAATTTAACAAAAAAAAATAAAAAACTACAAATATAATAATCTAAGAATAATATTAAATCTTAAAAGTTGGCAATTTAACATTAAAAGCCAATACAATGCTTAAAGTTTAAAATTAAAATGAAATCGCTTTTGAAATCAGATAACGTAAAACTGCCTTATGTTAAAGAGTGAGAACATTCACCCTTTGTTACCCGGAAAGAGAAGATATATCAGCCTATTAAATTGCTGATTGAAGGTAATTGTTATAGTTCATTCTTTATATAACTAAACATGGCAAAATACCCAATTATTAAAAGTTAATTGAATAGGAAGATAATTGAGTGTGGGCAAACTACATAAACAAAATGTAAGCTTGCTAAAAAAAACGCAATTTAATTTCAAAAAATTCAAGTTTCAGTTGTATTCAAACCCTGCAATGTGGGTACCATAAATGTGCATGCTACCTATTAAAACAAAAATCTTTCTGTTAGCATATATATATGTTTTTTTTTTTATGTTCAGTCGTAAACTTGATTTAAATAACTCATATCTGATAATAATAAGTGAAGCAGAAGAGTTTAGTACAAATGTGTTTTCAAGTTATTCATTTAGCACTGAAAAGCTCTATTTCATTAAAAAAAAAACTCGACTGATGTCTGTGATATTCAACTCAATTCAAATGAAAGTAAAAATTAATTGACACATTTTATAATATTTCCTTCCAAAATGAAATCCCATTAACATTTTTTTTTAATAAATACAAATATTAAAGCTTTGTAAATAGTTAATCTAGCATTAATACACATCATTTTTATTGGATGAATTATTTGGCATTTCACTCACAGATTTCAATGTAAATACTTACTAGATTAAAAAAAATGTAAATGACAAAGTGGACTAGAAAATAAATGACAGAGTATTGTAAATGAAAAATCTTTTTAAAAGTATTGATTCTATTTTGCTTTTAGCTGCAGAGTTGCTTTTATATTCACTAGAGTATACTGCTGATATTTTTCTGGAGACCTTTACATGGCATTGTTATGTCAGCCATATGGAAGGTTCTCAGAGAACATACCTTGACAGGTCAAAGGTTACGTCCTCCTCTTGATAAATGTTTGGAATTAGTCTTTTCTGAGAGTCTCTATTTTTTTTCCTTTCACACATTTCATATTGTTTACGCACGTATATATTTTTTTCTTCTTGAAGGAACATGTATCCAGATATATATGTGTGCAAAAACTGTATATACACAAAACAAAAAGTTAATGAATTCCATTTCTGTCAACCTGAGAAACAAATTTATGCAGGCAGAATACTTAATAAATAAATTGCTGAATTGTCCACGACAGTAGAATTCAGTTATAAATGTGTATTCAAAATCGTAATTATTTATTTAATGTAGAATAAAAATGCATGTATCTGCTTACAATGACAGTCTTTCTATCGAGTAAACCATAAATCTCAATTGCAAGTTCTTTAAATTCGTATAAAAGGAGCAGAATAAATATTTAATTTTGTTCAATTGTTATACAATGAACAATATAGATTTTATATATTTATTAGATATATAAAAACTGGCGAAATAAATATCCAAAGTCTACATTTTATTAATATAATAGACTCTATTACTAAAGTAATCTAATTCTAAAAAAAAAAAAAAAGAAATGTTTTTGTCTGTTTGTCCAAGGCCTTATATGAATGTACATCAGATAATACTATAGTTCAAGGGTCAGCAACCTATGGCGCACGTGCCATGCTTGCCATGCTGACGATTATCAATGGCATTCGGAATGAATTGAAATAGTAAAAATATATATTTTAATTACAGCGTCTTTTGTTGTTGTTGTTTTCACGTTCAACATTGAATTTACAATTAAATCATTATTTATCTGAAAATAATACACTTAACTTCATTTAAAATATACTTTTGTTTCCAAGCAAAATACATTCTACATTTTCACATTTTATTTCTGATAATATTAAAAAATGAGATCATAATCCAAATAAAAAACTTATTATGTTATCAATTCTAAAAAGCTGTTTTAGGTAGTTGAATAGTAAATAATCGACGCTCATTAGCTTGGCGCTTCTTTCAAAAAAAGAGATTCTCTTGGCATATGCCTGAGAGTTTCCCAAAATGTCTCACAAAAGACATATTCGCTCTTTTCCAGACTCTTGGACAAATAAATATGGATTTGTACAGCAGAAGGATCATGCTGTGTGTACATTATGCTGTGAAAGTATTGGGTGTCATAGCTCAAGTGTACAAAAATATTATCAAACTAAACATCTGTTCATGTTTAAAAACTCAGGTGATAAACGTGAAGCTATAAAAAGAGTTGTTTCTGCCTTAAAGAAACAAACTACTTATTTTAGTCAAATAATTGGATCCCAAAATAAAGCCACCGAATGTAGTTATACAATTGCTCATTGTCTGACTTTGAAAGGCAAACATTTCACAGATGGACAATTCATCAAACAAATGTTTTTGAAAAGTGCTGAAATCTTATTCAGTGATCTAACAAATAAACAAATGATATTATCTCGAATTCGAGAAATACCAGCTTCTGCAAAATCAATTCAAAGAGAAATATATGACATGGCTGAAGATATAATAATAAAACAGAAAAACAGTTTACAACATCATTCAATGTTGCTGTTGCTAAAAGCACTGATGTAAATGATGCCTAGCAATAGTTGCATAATATTGTGACAACAATCATATTTATGAAGAATTGTGTTGCTTGATTCCTTTTACTGGTACAACAAAGAGAAATGACATTTTCATTGCATTTTTCAATTATTTTGAAAATCAGAAAATTAACATAAATAAAATATTTAGTGTTACTATTGAGTCCAATAGTTAGGAAGAAAAAGGGATTTGTTAAACTTCTTGAAAATCATATTATACATCGAATATTGAGTTTCCTTGCATTAAACACCAGGAAAATTTAATTGCAAAAATCTCATCACAATGCTTGAATTCTGTAATGGACATTGTCATTAAAATAGTTAATTTCATAGTTGCTCATTCTTTATTGACACATAGGCAATTTAAATCTCTTTTGCAAGAAATGAATAGTGCATATATGGACCTCCCTCTATACAGCAATGTTTGTTGGATTAGTTGAGGTAATGACTTGAACATGTTTGCATTATGTCTGAAAGAAATCAAAATGTATCTTGATGAAAAAAAAAAAACATTATTCAGAAATAAATGATGAAGACTGGCTATGCAAATTGATGTTTCTGATAAATATAACTCAACACATGAATGAGTTAAACTTGTATTTTCAAGGGAGGGGTCAAACAGTACTAGAACTTTTTGAATATTGGAAAGGATTTGCATCAAAATTAGATATATTTTGGTGTGATATTACTACTAACACTTACAAATACTTTCCAAATGTAAAGGCCTATGCAAATTAATTTAACATTATTAAAGATGAACTTCAAAATTACATTGAAGCTTTCAGAGAAGAATTTTCCAAATGATGTGAAGTCTTCCAAGTACACAGACCCATATTTTCTTTCCTCATGAAACCTGACTTAATTGATTTAAAGATGACTCTTTATCTCTTTTTGAGTGGATGGATATTGATAGTTTTAAAATAGAATTAATCAAATTAATGTCATAAAGAATTGTGGAAAACTCTTGAAAGGAACTGTCTAGAAAATACAGCTGTCTTTCTCAATTGTTGGACATCATTATGTAAAAGATTTAATTCTTTGAAAAAAAACAACTGATTGTGCTCTGTTTTCAGCATTTGGTTCAACTTACATATTTTGAGTTCACAAAGAAGTTTCCTAACACCTGAACATTCAGAAGCATGTTTGAAGCTAAAAGTGACCAATTACACACCTGGCATTGAGCAATTGAGCAAATAGTTACAAGGACAAGGTTCATATTAATTTATTTTAATAATAAAAAATGGCTAATCATATTAGAATTCATGATAACTTTTTCTTATTTAAATTATATACTTTGTATAGGTAAAAAGTTGTAATTTATAATTTGTAATATAATTTTTAATAATCACATTAAAAATTACAAATTTAACAAAAGGTACTTTTCACATATGATTCTATGTATTTTAAAATATTGAATGATCAATAATATAAGATCCAGTTATAATGGACTTCAAAAGTATATATTATATAGTAGTATATATTATATATTATTATATAATATTATATATAACTTTGAAGTCCATTATAACTGAACTAATTTTGATAGTATATAATATAATAAGATTGGTAAAATTATATCAGCATGTGGAATAACATTGTAACATAGGTTTGGCATGACATTACAAAAAAGTTGCTGAACCCTGCTATAGTTATTAAGAGTGAACATTAGAAATAAACTCTAATTCTTGCATATTATAATATTTACTATATATATAAAAATAATTAGAAAATAAAATAGGAAATAAGCAAGCGATAATATAAATATGTAGCAAATGAAAGTGATACTATTTATCTATAAAATCAGTAAATGAACTGTAATATAACAAGGTTCATAGAGATTGAGCCTCATAGAGATTGAGCCTAAATAATTGTTATCTACAATAGCTATTTAACTTATTATATTCATATATAATCAGAAAAATATTATATTTTCATTTATGAAAAATATTAATCATGAAACAAAACACATTGAATAGTATAATATTTTTGATCCTTTGAAAGAAATAATGATATTTCTTCATATAAAAATAAGAACTTATGATTATTAACTAATAAAATGGAATTTCTCATTGAAATCTTCATCCTGCAAGAGTATTATTTTAAAATTCGTAACTGATATATTATATTGATTTTATTAATTAAAATAGTATTTGTTAATATATATTACAGAGAAATCAAGTCACATGTCACATGACCTAATTTAACAAGCTTGTATTACAAATATTATATATAGAGCTCACAAATAAGCTCTTAACAAGCTTTGCAGAGTATCCCCAACCCCAGACTGGTTTCTGCTACTGGTTTTCTTAGTGAAGTGCAAACCTCACTGAGGAAGCCAGTAGCAGAAACTGATCTGGGGTTGGGGATATTATGCAAAGCTTGTTAAGAGCTTATTTGCAAGCTCTATATATAACATACATATTTATATATTGTACCCTTACTAACAGAGACTCAAACAACTGGCTATTTAAGTATTACTATCTGTCATAACATTTCAGTTAATCAAGTTACCTTTTAACACCAATTCCCTATTTCTAACTTTAACATATACCTAGATCATTCACATATAAATAATACATCTAGCAAAATTAATACATATCATTTCAATAATTGATTTAATCACTAATCAAATAAACACACAATTTAAAATTAAATACCTAGCTCATTTATCTTTACATTAATCTGATAATGATTTGATTAATTATTAAAATCACAAGATTCATCACAAAGCATTTAGTCAGCATAGGAATATCATCCCTATCTACTTTCCTAAACTATCAATAATATTTTCATGACTCACCTATTACACAAAATAAGTTCTAATTAACAATTACACAATTATATTAAATCACTGAAATATTTAATACCCTTTTAAGAAATATAATAAGACATTACTAAACAAAACTCCTAACATATTCTCAACTTAATCTAACTCTTATCCTTAATTACCATCTGAAGTTCATCTTATTATTCTAATAATTACACATTAAATAATATAGCTACATATAGTGAGGGATTTTACATATGCCTAGCTATACCACAATAACAATAATAAATAAAATAAAATACTCCAAGTCTCTTATCATAAAACACATCTAATTATTTGACCCACCAATAAAAACAACTTAAAATTATAGACTATTGGAAAAATAATATTGATCATATTCAAGAAATTCAAAAATATTTTCAGATTTATTCTGCATTAAAGTTCTTATTCTTTTTCATGTGGCAGATTAAGAAATATAGTTTTGATATAATTATCAAAGCAGATAATTAATAAATTTGCATCATACTTTTTTCATGTTTAATAATAACATCATCCACAGTTATAGTCTTATAATCATACTGCATCTTTTATAAATTGTGTGCAGTAATATGAATATATAATTAATTTTTATAATACATATGTGTAGTGATGATGATCAATAATGATTTGGACTTTCCAATAAAAACACAGCAAACACCCAGATTTCATCACTCTATAGTAGGAGATCTGATGAAACTAGATCTCACCCCAAAAACTATGGAAACTATTGTTAACATAACAAAAGAGCCCTGGTCTAGTGATAGCCTTAAAAATCTCAGAAGTCTTTACTCAAACCATACCTATGGATCTTTTCAATTCATTTAAATGTTTTTCACAGATCACTCCATTATCATAGCAATTATGGATAAGAACTGTTCACTCTACATATTCCCTAGGGAGCTACTATTCGAAGAAATTAATAAGAAAAATATATGGAATTCGATAGTAGTTCGTGTAGAAGACCATCCAAATCCATGTTATTTGGCCAATGAATTTGTAAACAAACAATGTAAAGAAGCATTTCGACAAGAAGTTAAATCCCTGGGCAATTCATATTAATTCTAATCAACCCCAATAGAAAAAAACTTTTCTTAGTTGTCAAATTAAAAATATATACATAGATTACTCTGACACAGATTTCATTAAACTAATGAAACCATTTGAGCAGGTAATAGATTTTCAGCCTAAGTATAAGAAAAATACACCCATCCCCATACTAAATAACAGTTAAAAATTCAAAGTAAAATTGAGAGAAAACATAATTCCTGAAAAATATTCCTACACAAATTACAAGAAGTGACATTATTTCTTAATATAAATGGTCTCAAACTGCAATACTTCCATTGTAAAGAACAGGGTCACCTAATTAGCAACTGTCCAGATTTATATTGCAATAATTGTAATATGAGAGCATCCCTCTTACATCAAAGTTCAAAAGAAGATAACCATTTTAATCAGGTCGTGATCGCAGATGAAGATGTATCTTTGACAGAGCATAAAATTGAGAAAAAAATATCGATTCCAACAACTGCAGACTGCAAGTCTCAGTAGTATTGAAAATGTATCCCCTATTAATCTGGCAACCTCACCCCCTCTTAATAAAACATCCCTCAAAATAATGGAATCATGGATTTTAATCCCAGACGATTCTGGAAATATCACAAACTATTAGAAAACCAGGTTGACCTTTTAAAAAAAACAATAATAATCCAAAGAAACTAAAAATTCTAGAATATAAAAGTAGTGATAATAATTCCCCATCTCCAATCATTAGAAAAAAAGGTAACATCACACAAAGTCGCAATGCCTTTGATATATCTATATACTCATCGGAAGACAGCCTGATGGAAGAAGTAAAAAATAATATTACAAACACAAATAATGTTTCACTTGAAAATTCCTTCACAGATAGAAAAATTAAATCCAAAGATATTTTCTCTCAAATCTACACACAATAATTAAAAACTGCACACCTAGTGATCCCTTGAAAAAGTTTTACAACTACCTTTGTTACAATATTTACATTTATCTTAGATTAAAAAAATTTCTTTTCTAGACTTTGATCTTGATATATACATGCATACAAATAATGGGTATTAAAATAGGAGTTTTTAATGTCAGAGGATTAAACTCTCCACAAAAAATTAATCTGCTAACTAAATGGTACATTGTTAAACCAGAGATCATGGACATTATTGAAACAAATATCTACAGTGGTTCACAAATCAGCCCTACAGATAAGCAAAATTCCAAGGGCTATATTGCTTTCTCTGACACTCCTTCAGCAGGTACAGGCATTATGATTGATAAGGACTGTCCATTTAGTTCATTTAAAATTCTACATATTGATGCACATTTACTAATAATTACATTTCTTCATAAAGCCATCACCTTAAACATAGCAATTGTCTACATCTCTTCAGGTGCCACTATAGAAACAGAGTTATTTAAACACTTAATTCCAGATTCGTAAATGCTGTGTATTTGATGATTATCTTAGGAGACTTCAACCTGACATACCAGACCTTCACCAATAAATGGTTACATCAACTATCATTTCTGATGATGAGTGGGAGAAGCTCTCTGCCAGAGAAGGCTGTGTCATTTAATAATGGTAGACATTCATCACTTATAGATCTGGTTTTCTATTTGCCAACATTACACAACATGATAGGTATTCAACTGAAGAACCTCCCTCTCTGATCATGCAGCTGTTTTAGTGTCACTGGATATTAATTTTGATGTCAGGACAACAATTAATACAGGAAAAACCATCAGAGTTCTTCTACCATAATGTACACCAGAATACCTTTTCTCAGAGATGTACATATAACTTCACAAGTTGAAAGGTGTTGCAATGGATACAGTCCAAGCATGGTGTGCATTTATTAATCTACTTTCATTCAACATTAATAATCTCACCAGAATATCAATTCCTCCAACAAACCTACTAAAGCTTATGAATGATACTTACAATAAAATAATTGTTACTTCCCAATCAAATCTTGATTGACCCAGTCTAATAGCTTTAAAGAAATCATACCAATTGCTAAAATACCATCTTAGAGAGTATATCTGTATTAAAAAGAGAAGGATATACCTAAATAAGTTACACATGCATACCAGAAACTTCATTAGATGGGCACTGGGACACCCCTCCAAAGTTCAAGTCCTAACAGCTATTAAAATTCAATCTGACATTGTCTGTGGAGAGTTTATGTTGGAGAAACTCTACACATTCTATAGAGGGAAATTCCAGATGTCTCCTTACTAAATCTAATGACTTTTTCAAATGATAGATTAGAAAATGAAATTATTACCTCAAAAGACTTCATTCAAAAAATAGAAGCCATGCCAGACTCATGTCATCCCAGTATAGATGGAATTTCCAAACTTGTATACAAGTATCTTGATAAAATTACAGCACAATACATGCTTAACCTAGTCTCTTATCTTACTAAAACATCTATAAAATACAAGGCTTAAATCAAATTATGCTTGTGCCATTCATGAAAAAGAAAGTTAGTCTCAACCACTACAAAGCTATATCCAATTTCAATGTGCTCCCTTGGCATAAAGATAATAGAATCAGTGATAAAAGACAAAATAGAACCATTCATTATACCAAAGCTATCAAAAATGAAATTTGCCAAAAAGAATCCTTGACAGGACAGGCAACTTTTCTTTTCAAGTCAACTATAGAAACTGTTAGAGAAAAAATACAGTCCAATTGTCATTCAACTAGATATTGAAGCTGCATTTGATATGATATCCATCAGTACTCTCCTTAAAACTCTACAAAAACATTCAGTTCCCAATGCCGATCTAAACTTGCTAGCTAACCTTCTTTCAAACCAGAAGATCTATGTTGTGCTAAATGGAAAAACCTCACCTACAATAATGCCTCATAAGTCCATTCAACAGGGCTCACTTCTCAGCACGTTATTGTTCACCACCTACAAAAACCCTCTTATAAAAATCATAGAAAATGAATTCTCATGAATCTATGTGTCTAGCATTAATACAAATATCTCATGCATCATGTATATGGATATTATTGCAGTATTTCTGTTATCCCAAAAGCAAATTTCCAAACTTCTGAACATACTATCAAATTTTACAAAAGAATATATACTATCATTATTATGGAGAATTTGTTTGCATGGCAGATCTTCACTGATAATGCTATTACTAAAGTTTTCAAAGGTAGACCAAGCCCATTTTTTTTTGGATTCAACTTCTATTTATGCAATTTATCTATGAGATCACTCATATAGAAAAATTTAATAAGAGAAAGTGGAAAAGATTGTCTATTCACTCACTAAAGACTACCTCTCTCTATATATGAAAACGGTCCTGTTTAACATGCTAGTGATTACAAAAATCACTTATTATACTACAACAATTATCTATACTAAGGCATTCACCAATAAAATAGATTCCTTATGCAGGAAACTATTATGGGGAAAAAGATAATCTCAATATCTGTAAAACATCTAAGAAACCCCTTTCACAAAATGGCCTTGCCTCCATTCAATACCCACCTTCAGAATATAAAAAAACATTGAATATAATTTTCACATGTGCACAAAAATTCCCATCCTTAGAAGTTTCTGCCATGATTACCTCCATGGACAGGCCACCTTACCTCCAGGGATATATGAACACATTACTTACACCAATATTATCAATCCATGGTTTCAACTTTAAACAACTATAAGCCAAATATAAATATTGGCAGGCTCATCAACTTCTACATCCAAGTCAGGATGATGCACAAACTCCACTTTATATCACTAATAAACAATTGTGTCACAAATTCAAACAATGGTCACTTCACTCAAAATACTTTGACTTTCTCCTAGAGATAAATCTTGACTCACTACCCATGCAACCTTTTTGAAATATCAAAAACCCTACAAAGATATAGATGATGTGTGCAATCTTTGCCATAGAGACTCAGAGACACAAAATCACCTATTTTTTATGCTCGGGTCTAGAAAACATACATGAAATAATTAGCACCTCATTTAAAGATAAAAAGATCAACCTGAAAAGCCTCTTTGACTCATTTAAAAGGGGTATCTTTGCTGAAATAAGAATCAGCACATTTATACTTTATGCTAGTGGTGTACAATGTGTAATTTCATATATAACTATAACCCCAGAAAACACCCAAACACATTCAAAATTAAACTGCAAACCATACGTGAAAGAGACATGAGGATCACAGATCACATTGAGTACATTGACACTTGGAATATTCTACAACTTATATAAAAGTACTGAAAAAAAACCATATCTAACATGCATTTTTGTGCCAGTATTGAAATCAACTGGCACAAATTGGACACATTCTTGAGTTGGTTTGTTTGAAGTACATCTAATTGTATATATTATTTGAGTGATCACCCTTTCTCTTGTTGATTTATATTTGTATCCTGTTTTTTTTCCTTTTTTCATATATAACTTATCTTACATTATTTCTTAAGTATTTTTTGTTTGTTAATTTATACAATGTATTGATCAAATCATTTTACATATGTAGGTTCATGAACCAATTTATATGTAAAAACTATGTTGAGCAATGAAACTTGTGTAACCTCTATGAATGCTAATAAAGTTTATCCTTTGAAACATCATCATCATCATTATCATCATCATCATCATCATCATAATGATGATGATAATAATAATAATAATAATAATAATAATAATAATAATAATTAGAGAAAATATAACTTACTATTAAAAATTTTACGGCTATGAGTATGAGGCATGGTTCCTCGAAAACGTTCAGCGTAAAATTTTTAATAGTAAGTTATATTTTCTCTAATTAATATTTACAATTAAGTATTTTTGTTTTTACATATAAGGAGAAATTAAAACCATATTTATTAAATAATAATAATAATAATAATAATAATAATAATAATAATAATAATAATAATAATAATAATAATAATAATAATAATAATAATAATAATAATAATAATAATAATAATAATAATAATAATAATAATAATAATAATAATAATAATAATAATAATAATAATAATAATAATAATAATAAAGTTTACAATTTGTGCAATCATTTATTTAACATTTAAATATCTTATAATATCCCTTTAAATATCTCAAAAATTTTGGTTAATAAATTCATTTAATAAATACCTTTTATTTGAATTGTAATACTAAACAATATAAGTTAATTTATTAGTTTTACATTTATGAATTTCAAATTGATTAAATTTTAAACATATATAAATTATAAACACACAAATATATTTTTAAATAAAGTGGTGGCTAAATGTAATCTCAATTGTAATTATTGTAATATAGTTATTGTAGAACGGTTTCTATTCTTACATTTTATTATGTTAAGATCAATGTATCCTATTTTGTATATTTTTATATAATATCAATTTTATGCATTTGTCTTTCTGTTTGTATATATAAAAATTCAACTGTACTTTTGAAACAAAAAAGTATTATCACAGAAGCACACATTTTACATATGCATTAATCAGTGAAAGCTGCTCAGAAGACATCATTAAGTACTTTACACAAATTTATATTCACTTAGGTAGTACATGAGTGATTTTCAATTTCATCTTTGACTATATTACCTACTATTTGACCAATGATAGTGATGAATTTACTTTGTTTAACTAAAAAACAAAGCCAATTTTTTTTTTCAGTTTTTTTTTTCTATTATTGATTGACTATAATGTTAAATATTGTCTGGATACATAAGTGTATAATTTATTAAAATATAAATGTAACATTTGATTTTTTTAGTAGTGCAAAGATAGTATGTAATATAAACAGTAAGGATTTTTCATCCAAATACATATGCTGTACTGTTTTTTTTTTATAATATTTCTATGAAGACTCTATCTTCCATCTTAGTTTGAGATTTTCCCCAATACTCAACAAGAGACCAACATTTTGACCAGGTCACACTGATCACCAACTGGGTAAGAAATATTATAAAATAATTGTACAGACACTCTAAACACTGATGTTTAACAATAATGAATGTTATCTTAAATGAAAATAAAATTACAGTTATGACAAATTAATTAGATTAATGAGTTTTTTTTTAAAATTTTAAATTGAAGATAATTTGCATGTATCATCATGTTTGTTGATGTAATCTGATCTTTTAAAGATCTTAATGGTTTCTTTGATCTAACATTATCAGAGAGTGTTACATCTGGATAGTATTTTTATATTAGATAAATCAATTCTATGACTTGCATCTATAGCATGGGGAAATAGTGCTGATGATGATCAGTAATTTTAACTGCATTTGTATGTTCAACTTTTATAGCATTGATGTGATTATTACTCGTGCATATATAGGAAGCTTTACAAATGTTACATGGAATTTCATAAACTCCGTGTGCCTCTAGATGGATTGAGTATTTAGGCTTAGTTATAATGCGAATAATAAATAAAAATTAATAATTAATAAAGTTCATAATTAACAATGAATAACATTAATTTTATTAAAAATTAATAGCATTATATTCAAACCTAAAGACTCAGTTTTTTTTAAGAACATAGAGTTTATGAAATTCTATGTAACATTTATAAATCTTCCTATATAAGCATGAGTAATCAATGCATCAATGCTAGAAGAGATGAACAAGTTAATGCATTTAAAAATACTCATCATCACCATTGGCTCTGTTCTTTATGCTATAGATACAGGTCATAGAATTGATTTATCTCATATGAGAATATTGCCCAGACATAATACTCTCCAACATTATCAGATCAGAGAAGCCATTGAGATCTTTCAAAGGCCAGATTATATCAACAAATTACCTTTTGTTCAATGTTTGTTTTAAAAAACTTCATAAGCAAAATAATTTCTCATAATTATTATTTCTATTTATTAATTAAATGTTCATTATTTTTATATATCAGTTTTCACAGCATCTCTACTATTATTTTGTAATATTTATTACCCAATTGATTATCAATGCGACCTGGTCAAAACATTGGTTTATATATATTGTAACCTTATGTTTGGGCTTGATGTTTTCAAGCCCTATTTAAATAGTGAATTATCTAAAATTTTAAATTTCAATTCATAATAATTATTCACTGTTAAATCTATGTATAATATCAATGGTGTGATCTCATAATTTCTACATTATAGAATAAATATAGGTACATTTCATTAATGTGTATTCTGGAAATAATAATGAATTGGGCTGTTTAAGATATGTGTTAGCCCTCTTCCAGATTGTGTGAGAGACTTTTTACATGCAGTCTATCAAATTGATTAATTTCAATAGTGTTAAAATAATAATTTATTATTATTGTGATTAAATTAAATCTATAGAAATATTTAACATTTTATTAGTAAACAATTGTCATCAAACTAATTAAAATTATAATTGATTTTAAATTATTACTTATAATCAATTATTAAGCATATATTTTATTGCAATTTAAGACAATGTTGAATAGCTTAATTAGTTGTCATTTATGTTTATAGATGGAGAATTATTAATTGTATGTAAATGGATTCATATACAACAATTTAATCGGTATGTCAAATTTTACAATCAGCCCCTTTGTAAAAAAATAATAAATAGGCCCACACATATTAGAAAGTGGAAGGACAATTGAAATTGAAATGGAATTGAATTGGATTAAGTAAAGCTCAGTAGAGTTATATTTCTCTCTAGCTATTCTCTAGCATATAAATACAAAAAAAATTGTTATTGTCAATCTGTAATTAATGGAATAGAAACTCTATTTGACCTGCATACAGGACAGACCATGAAAGTTGACTGATAATTATACCATGATTCACTGAAATACTGTTAGATATATTGAAGAAAAGCCTGCCAAAATGAAACCAACTCAGAAATCATAAGTTTGACATTTTACTATTTATTTTATATTTTAACTATAGTATTTACAAAATGTACAAAATGCATTCTAGATATAGTTATAGCAAATTTGGAATAAAAAAACTATTTTGCATTTTCGATTGGAAAATACATTTAAAAAAAGCAAGACTATGATAAGAGATATTTAATATCTTTTATTGCTATTTAAATTTATATGACACTTGTGATAGGTTTTCACTAAGGTGAAATATTATTTAAAGTTAACTCTAAATACCATGACTTTCATTACATTATAAATACTTCAAAATACCTGGAGAAATTAATTTTAAAAAAATTAAAAATTATTTTGTTGCAATTAAGTTGAAAAACAGCAATGGTCTATATTTATCTAATTTAGCAATTATAAATAAATATAATGCATTACTAAAGTTTTCCAAATATTTTGCTAAATATCTTGACATTAAAAATTTTCTTGGGTTATCATGAATTTGCATTGACCTAAAATCAGATATGACATTAAAACCCCACCTGATAACTGGAATTAACACATTCATTAAATTAAGTTATAGTATTTTATCAATATTGAACTAAATATTAATTTAATTTTTAGTATATTAACTACTGTGTTATCAAATTTATAATGTACTATTTATTAAATAGATCTATCACACAATAAAATATAAAAAAATACATATATAATAATAAGAAGAAACAATGTTCATTTTCAACTTCTTGATTTCCTGCATATAGTGCAGCATTTAAAGTTAACAGAAGAAACTGCAATCATTTAAGGATCCAACAATGTACCAGGATTACTAGTTAAATTAATGAATAAGTATGGAGTATATTCATATTTTAGGGGATCAGTAAATACATGTTGAAAGGAGTTCTCATTAAATTCTGTAATGAAAATAAAAGCCATGATGATACCTGTAGAGAATACATGATCTAATTTTTGTCTGGTAAAAGTTTAAAAATAAATCCTAATATTTTCTGGTAATCTAAGAAGAAAATAAATATTTGCAACACTGATAAATGAAGAAATGAAATGATATAAAAAAATTGGGCAATTTTAAATGGTAAAGAATATTCGTAAATTAAATAATGCTGCAGATTTTAAATGGTTGTAATCAAAATTTTGTTCACTCTATTTGCTTCACAAGAAGCAAATGTGAAAAAAAGATTTATGTAATCATTGTTTATTATTATTAGTTTAATATGTATTGTAATGTTATGTATGTTTGTGTTACAGATGTAAAAACCAATTGTTACAGAAAATGAAAATAGTAATATAAATATAAGCTTGTTTAAAATATATATAAAAAAGAAAGGTAAAAACAATATTGTTGAGTATAAATTTTGTTCATATTTTAAATATAATCTCAGTTAAAAGAGTAAAATTTCTTACAATAAATTATTATAATTTTATCTTAATATTTTTTTCTCATTGGTAAAAGCTGCAATTTCTGAATACTAATAAAGCATAACATTCAACTCTAGTTAATTTAAGTGAATTTGATATTGTATTTTATATGTAATACATAACTAATTTACAACTAATGACAGTTATCATTGTAAACCACTCTCAAATTGATAATGATAATTATAATTTCCATGTATTAAATAGTAATGCATTGCATTTTGTTTAGTGTTTATATATTTATGGTAAGTTATATTAGTATGACATTTTATTGTTATCATGCTGAATGATTATAATGATATGTGTATAATATTTGGAATGTATGATATATCCATGTTGTAACACATCAGATGTACTTGTTCCTTTACCCTGAGTGAGAATATAAATGATTATCATGGGTGAGTCATGAATTATACCCATAAAACTTTGAGTGGATTTAGCCATATTCTCATAGTGTATTGATATAGTATTTAAATAAGGGATTAACCGTCCCTTTCTTTTTCATATCCCTAAAAGTGGTCCAAAAGTGACACCCAGATTTTGGACTATTTGCAGTCAGAAATGACTTTTGTCTAGGTTACTTGTTCATTTTCTTTTTGTCTTAGTTCAACCCCATTATATCTATGGATATATTGATTGGTTCATTTTATTCCATATTCTTAAGTTTTAACAATTTAGTATTGACAACAACAGAATCATTTGTGAAAGATAATATTTAAAAATGTAAACTGCATTTAGCATTGATCAAAATGATGATAAGAAATAATATTTGACAAAAGTTATAGTATAATTTGAGATTGTTATCTAATGCTCATCTACTCCAGGTGATTCTATCTATACCATTAATCTTTGTGGTTTATTATTTATACCTAATTTGTTTAGAATGCTGATGTTTTCATTAGTGTCGGGAGAGTCCTATAATATAAAATTAACGATTGAAATGTAGGACAATAGTAGTATTGACTCTCAAAGTAATGTTGATTTTCCAATATCCTAAATAGAAAAATTAAATAGGAAGTCAATAGTTTTATTAACATATTGTAGTGGCATAAAATATACTTTAAGAATAGAATATCCATTAGGTTATTTTGTAGAATATAATATTGGTAGTTTATTAACCATACCTGTGTCTATTTTAAATGAATAAGTTTCTTAAAATCATGCTTAATAAATAAATAAAATATAAAGTGTGTAGTAAGTTAAAATAACTTCAATTTAAGAAATAGATGTATGTAAGAATTAATTAAGAGATGGTAATCTATTAAAATTGTAAATAGATCCAAAGAGATCTTCCCTTAATAATATAATTACACAACTAAATTTGTTCTGTGTAGTTGTTGTTGTTGTTGTTGTTATTATTATTATTATTATTATTATTATTATTATTATTATTATTATTATTACTAATTTATTAAATGCACATTGATTAAGTAAGTAATATTCACTAAGGCTATAACCTCAATAATATGCGTGTAAAATACGATAGTTGAGGTCCCTACTACCACATTTTACACGCATATTATCGAGGTTATAGCCCCAGTAAATATTATTATTATTATTATTATTATTATTATTATTATTATTATTATTATTATTATTATTATTATTATCATCATCATCAGTCAATATGATTGATTTTATTATGCATTCGCATATCAGAAATAAGTTTTGCCAAGTTCTTATATTTAGAATATATAAAATTTTACCTTTTATTGATTAAAACACTGTTAATCTTAAGTACATTTACTATTTTCAAAAACTGTTTTAAAGGTTAAATATTTAGTTTTTGAAATAACCTTTTTTATAAATTATTAGATACCATCATTCACTGGACTTGATCATATTGTTCATGGTCATTAAATAAAAGTTATTTTATAAATTATTATTATATTTACTTTATTATTAAGAATTTATTAATACGTATAAAATTTAATGTTTATTTTATTGTTGCTATTGGAATAGTTAAATATTCTTTACTAATTCTATTTTTGCATTATAAGCTATCTTTTGTTTGCTATATTTGGATAATAGCAAAACCCTTCTTATGGATTCAAATATACTTTTAAAATAGAAACATTTCAAATTATTTGAACTCAGAGAAAATTAAGTTATCAATTAATACTTTCAACTTTCATTTTATTATGAGTTTTTTCATTTCTTGAATTATTTGTTATGTCTTACTTTGACCTCTTATGATCATTCTTATTGTTTAGTTTATTCAATAAAATTTTAAAATGTAAGTTTCTCTATAGTTTAAGACTTATAACCCATTTTACTTTAGTAGTTAAATATTTTTTTATTAATCAAGCTTAGGACAATTTGTTTTTATTTTATTATCTTGTTTTTGTTTGAAATAATGTTTCATAGTTCAAGATCCCATTCATCACCAACATTGTTATCATAGCTCATTCATATTTTACTTTCTTCTATTTTCATCCTTATTTTATCGTAAATTACTATCATAATTGATTCATTTTTCATTGATCCCTATTCTATCACAACATTAACTATTCATCATCATGATGCATTTTCCTTTCTCTTCTCCTCACTCTTAAGTCCATTCATTTTCATTAGTTAATTATTATTTGTTCTTCATTGTTCATTTAATTTTCTACATCTTTATTTATCATCCAATTCATAATTCTAATGCCATACTCATTTCATAAATAGATACAATCCTGATTAGTAACTATCTAGTGGAATTACAAATTAAATCTATCTTTTAATATTTTTATTTTAGATTGGCAGTTAGTTTAATTAATGTATTTTATTTAATATTAAATATAAGAGCCGTAAGGTTGGTGTAATGTAAAATTGGTAGTGCCCTGTATCCTCCACTTATGTCTATTCATGATTAAGCTATCCCAGTTTGTCCTAATATTTTATTTTGTATTTTAACATATATGTCATTATTCTTATGTGCATATGATGGTTACAATATATATATATATGATTTCATATTATTATTATTTTCAGGATATTCCATGTGATAAAATAACTGATGTTTTGGGATAATAACCAGTATCTTTTTCAAAACATTCTCTTTCTCAAATCATATGAATGCATGTGAGATTTAAAATCGTTTTTATATTTTTGTTTCTCCTCATACTTAAATTCTATTGGTTGAGAAGTTTTAAATTTTATTTTGTCCTCCAATACCTTCTTCCAAATACTGTTAATCTTCTTTAATTTACATCTTTCATTTATGCTCTTGGGCCATTTTAAAATCTCTATAGCTTCTCTTAGCAATCTTTGGTCATATTGTTCAATTTTTGCTAGAATATTTGTTTTATCAAAATTGATATCAATTAATTAATCATAATATCAATTTTGATAAAAGAAATATTCTAGCAAAAATTGAACAATATGACCAGAGATTGCTAAGAGAAACTATAGAGATTTTTAAATGACCTAAGAGCATAAACGAAAGGTGTGAATTAAAGAAGATTAACAGTATTTGGAAGAAGGTATTGGAGAACAAAATAAAATTTAAAACTTCTCAACCAATAGATTTTAAGTATGAGGAGAAACAAAAAGATAAAAACGATTTTAAATCTCACATGCATTCATATGATTTGAGAAAGAGAATGCTTTGAAAAAGGTATTGGTTATTGTACTGAAACATAAGCTATTTAGCTATTTTACTATACAGAATATCCCGAAAATAATAATAATATGAAATCATTATTTATCCGTGAAAATATTAGAATTAATATATATATATATATTCAATAAATTATACATGGATGTATTCAGGTAATATTTTATTTATATCTACATCTCATGAAAATTTTTGATATATAGATATAACAAAAGATTATCTCAAATATAGAAAAAAAAATGTATATAACTACATAGGAATATTAAGTAAGTTTTATCTACATCTTTATTTAAACTAAAACAAAACTTTTAAGTGGAAATTTTTATCCCATAATTTAAACTAATTTCACGTGTATTCATATTCACTGTTTAATTATTTAAATATTACTACTTGTTTTTAGTTTTTTTAATTTTTTATTTCTTCGGTAACCTGGACCCTCTCTCTCTCTCTTTTCATAAATGACTACTCTATCTTTGGATTCACACACTACCAATGAACTTATAACTTTATATACACATGTAATACAGGATGTATTGATATAAATGTGAACAATTTTTAAATAATACCATGCATTAATATAAAGAATATTTATGTGCTTCATATGCTATGGATTCATGATAATTGTATAGGAAGTTTTCAGATGTCAATTGACATTATAAATTGTATTTTTTCTAATTTAAATTTGTAATCCAATCCAAAAATTATAATTCTTCTTAAAGGATAGTTAGAGTAAAAACATTTATTGATCTACTTTATTTTCAAGCACTGGTTCTTACACTTTTTTGAAAATAATTTCCTAATGAATAATGAGTTTGAGAAATACATTTTCATAAAGAATTTCTCAACCCCAAACATATAAAAAATTCTGGACTCAAAGGTCCAAAATAAAATTAAAATCACTATAGTTGAAAGCAAATACAAAAATAAATATTTAATGTGATGGATGGATTTATGATTTTTGAAACGTCAGATTTAATTTGAATAATATTTGCAACTGATGTTAATATTTTACATATGACTGAATTTATTGTTTCATATATTTTAGTTTTGAAAACATTTGTTTGCTAATAGATGTACTTTCAATAATAGATTACTATTTTTCTTTAGATATATCACAAATATCCTTTGAATAGATGGCCTCAACCATATCCACATTATGGCTAGAGGCTGGTGGCTTTCTTTAGTGAGGAACATTGGATTGCATTCATATTTTCAGAGTTACAATTATTTTTTTGTATTATGAAAGATTATAATTTGAATGTTTCAGTTACTATAAAGTTTTATATTCAAGCCAACTGCTTGTATTGCTATGTAATTCTAACACTAAATAAGTAAATATAAATTTTAGTAATATTAGTCATCTATTAAGCTAATCACATTTGGAAAATGTTAGATTCACTTTTCAAATATCATTATTTCAGAAGGTATAAAAGGATAAAAAATATCGGAAATACAATGTTTATCATCGATGACAGCAAATATATAGCTTTTAAGTAAATTGATTACTATTCTTAATGCAGTTATGAAATGTAAATTGTGAGAGATGTATGGTGCTTTTACTTAATGGTTCTCACTGTCACTATGAACAGCTATTAAAATTCTGGGTGTGGCAAAAGCATATTGTAACAATTTTCAGTGTGATTTTGATATTCTCTTGACCTAATTTGTAATAAAAATGTTTCCTAGGGTTCTAAATATGTTTGGAGAAGCTATTTTTTAAAAGGCTGTAATTTATATTTCAGAATAGGTGATTTATAAAATAAATGAAAAGAAAAATATATTATACACACACAATATATATAAATATTTGAAATACAGGTATTCTTTATATACCTGGAGCTTAATTATAAATATAAGGGATTTGAACTCAGAATTTCAAACATCCTTCAACTATCCACATTATTTCATACCACTGATACACATGACCACATAAATGTAGAAAAGATAAATAACCACCAATATACATTGTGTGGTCATGTGTATCAGTGGTATGAGATCATGTGGATGGTTGAAGGGTTCTTGAAAGTCTGAGTTCAAATTCCCTATATATAAACTTCTCAACAGTTAATATATAATACAAAGAGATTAATATTCCAACACTGATCTATTAAGTAAATGAAATACTCTCACTACAAAGTATGAGTTAAATCTATTAATTTATTTTGTGCTCTGGATTAAGAGTATTTTATTTATCACATGATCACTATCTCATACTAGCACATAATTGTTATTAAACACTACTATATGGAGAGTTTTGCTTTATTTTGAAGTATTTTATTTACTTAATATGTCAGTGTTGGGATATTATTCTTGATGTATTATTATATATTAATATGTATTTTAAAATAATTCCTTTATTATGAAAACAAAAATATCATATGCCCCTATAATATGCCATTCGATGTGGGCTACCTAAAATTCTTTTCAAAAAGTTTATAATTATTTTTTCAGTTAACTGACCATTAACATTCAAACTAATCATCCAATTATGGATGATATATTTAAATACTTTTAGCAGGATGATAAACCAAGGATGAAAATTTTTCAAACAATCAACCAACTAATGGTAAGCCTTGTACATATTGTCTTCTCTTTCAGGTTCCATTTTAATGAATATTGGGGATACTTTGCTCTGAAGTGGACTATTTATTAAACTGGTTATATTATCTTATTATTTTAAAAACAAAAAGTTTTAAATTTCACTAGCAATAATAAACTCCAATATCTGATCTGTTTTAAAGCAATATGTCTTTGCAGTTTTTTCTTATTAAAAATAAATAGATATATTGGTACTATATTTTAAATATATTAATTTTTGGTCACTGAAGTAACCTTGAAATATTATGCTATCACATGTTTTACTTAAAATTCCTAACAAAAAATTAATTTACTCAAATACATGAAAAAACATATTTCAAAAATAAATCTTTTAATATATTTTAATTAAATATTTTTATAAATTCTTTAGATTTGTTTTGGCAATTTAATTTTTCTCACAGTTTAGTAATTAGTTTTTTAAAAATATATATATATTCTCATGTATCATAGTATCAGCTGGGAAGTGAACCCACTATCCCAGGACAACTGCCTGTAAAGCAGCTGTCACTTACCTCTTGACCACCAATGCTTGACAAAAAATATATTTTTACACATCTACATTTGAAAATTTAAAAAATGTCTTATGTCAAATTGATGAAAAAATTCAAGTTAAACTAAGTAACAAAACAGTTTCCAAATGTGATAGTCAAAACAAAAGATAATTTAATTGAATTTAATGCTTAAAGTACAAACAAATGAATAAAATTTTAGACATTTAGTATATGGTTAGAGAACTTTCATAATTAGATAAGCATTCATTTTTCAAAATGTTTATAGGGGTCGCTAAATTTGCACTATTGAAAAAGAATTTATTATTTCAGTTTACTTTTCTAAATTTGTGTATTATTTTTAATAAAAAAATTTAAATGTATGAATAAATTTAAAAATAAATATTGGGAAAATTTAAATTATTTTTTTTTTATTTTCCAATTGTTCTTTAATTTTCTTTCTATGATTAAATGCATATTTTTTCTCCTCATAAGAAACAATGCCAATAACTTTTATAAAACTTTATGGCCTGAATAAAAATTTTATGGGTCAGAATAGTTCTTTAGTCAATAGCTTGGAGATCCCTGCTATTCATTATTTTTGGTGAAAAAAAGTTCGTTTTCCCAAAGTCAAAAATACTTCTGTTATTACTATAATGTCTTTATAGTTTATATAATTTATATCACTAATTCTTGAGACTGGCTTAAATTTTTAAAATTTCAAATTAATATATTTTTGATTTTAAAACCTGTTCATTAAGTATAATAAGTAGAAATAGTTTATAAAAAAGTTTATAAATAATCTTGAAAATAAAATTATCAAAATTGTTACAACAATAAGATAGGTTGGAAAAATCACACTATCATCCTACAATATATGCAAACTCTTTAGGGTTTATAAGATAAACACTTTTTTCTATATAAAAAGATGGTTTTCTGGGACCAATGGCATAAATTAGTAACGTTTTAATTAGCAGTATACAATCTGTGGGTTTTAATCCTCAATGGGTGACAGAAAAATTGTTGGTGATCATGAAAATTTTAAGAAGTTCTTATGTTGTACAATATGTAGCTTTTTAAAATCATATATTAATAGTATGTACTGAAATATAATATAGAGATATATATATTTGTATATAATAAAATAACTTTTATTATTACTATTCTTACATGCTTATCAAAGGATAGTGACAACATATAATGATTGTCACAAGTGTAAAAATGTTGTGCAACACTGTTTTAGATGCCTATTTTTTAACAAAAATATTTATATAAATTTGGTTATAATAACAATATAGAACTATAAGTGAATTATTTCTAATAATTAGATCACATTGAGAGATTGGATAATTTTGGTTTAGTAGATCAAAAAATTCAAAACAGCTACAATTTAAATTTTGTATATGGTTGGTAGTAATTAAGATATTTAATGTGAATGTCTAAAGTTTATGCAAATGTTATTTCAATCCTTATCTTGCATTGTTAGTGTTTTTTTTTTCTTCAGGACAATTATATTTTCCAATGTAACTGTCATGATATCATTCTGCACATCAATTTTTCATCCAGGAAATGACTCAATGTATGACTTATGTAATATATATATATATATATATATATATATATATATATATATATATATATATATATATATATATATATATATATATATATATATATATATATATATATATGTAAACTCTTGAAAAAGATAGGCAGACAAAATGACATCATGCCAAAAATATTAACTGCTAGTACTCATAGAAATCCCATGAGTTTCCTTTTTAAGATAAGACTTTTTCAATATTTTTATAATTTATGATTTAATTTACTTTAGATAAAAATCGTAAGCATAATTTATTGTATAATATACTTTAAATGATATTAAAAAATCTTTAGAGAAAATTCTAAGACATATTTGTATTTTTTAAAATGATCATCACTTTAATTCTATATTTTTATTTGGCAGCTGTTAATTGCTTTTAGTTCAATTAAGATTGATTTGTTTTAACATTATTGCAATAACTAAGTTTAATTATTATTCCATGTCTGTGTGATTTATAAGTCCCTTTACACTTTTAGAAACATCCTTTTTCACCTTATGTCAAATCATTTTTCTCTGTGAAAAATTTCTATTAAATAGTGTAGATTATTAGTTAGAAAATTGAAAGCTTTTAAAATGTCTTTAGATCACAGTATTTGTCTGTAACATTTTAAAGTATATGCTTCCTGACTTGTGGCTAACAAAGCAGGCTACAGTTGAAATATTCTAAAATATTTAGTAGAAAAAGAAAAATATTTTAAAATAGAGATAAAATTCTAGTTAATTCTGGTGAGTCAAAGAAAATAAAGTGACAAAAAAGATTTCTATACACTTCTTTATGTTTAGATGAATCAATGATTTTCAATCCATTTCTGTTTAAATATTATCTGTTGTTCAATATATATATTAAAACGAAGATTTAACATATAACATATATAAAACACACATTAATCAGGATCATCTGTGTCTAATTAACAATGCTATTTTGTAGATGTTTTGTCTTGATATCAGTGGTCATCACTTTTTAAAAAAAAATACTATTGTAGAGGTGATCCCAGAAATCACAGATATAACAAAATTAAATGTTCATTTAATAAAAGGCCAATATTTAAAAAATAAATATGAAAGTGAAAATTTAAATAGAGTTTAAATTAATAAAATTAGGTTTATTTTTTTTTCCAAATGGGATAAGTTTTACACATACATCATCATGTTTGTTGATAGAATCTATTATTAATAGATTTCAGTGTCTTATCTGATTTTTCTTTGTTGGTAAGAGTCATATCTGAAAAAAATCCTGGTGTTTGATTAATGTATACTACGATCACTATCCATAACAGGGTGTGTGAGAGTGATAATGATAATGACTGCTGATTAATTGCATTATCATGTTCTCTCCTGGAATCGATTTAATAGTTACTCATTCCAATGTAATTGGTTCCTTCCTATGAGAGTTCATAACCCTCTTGGGCCTTAAGAATTATCAAAGTTCTTAGTGCCCATTTTTTCATTGTTGGGAGGCATGTTGTTTTTTATGACTATTTTATTATTAATCATTCTTTATATATGTAGGTAAAAATGTGTTTCTTTACTAGTAATTTAAGATCTTTGCTGTTTAGTTTCATTCTTTTTGTTTATATCTGAGTTTCAATGTACTTAAAAACTTCCTGATGAAAGGCTGATTCCATACCTATGCTACTTTAATCAGCCTATATGCTTTTTCGCACAGTATATTTAAAGTAAGATCTGGTACTAATGATATTGTACATGTTAATTGCAGCTAGCATATTGCTAAACTACAACTGGTTCTATTTCTTATAGATTTGTGTTTAAGACATTTGAAGCATAAAATGACTACTATGTCAGTCTTTCTTGTTATATATGAATAAGCATATGTTTATTTCACAGCATTTAAAATATTTGCTGTTATAGTTTCATGTTTTTTTATTTACATACGTTTTATTTTCTGTAAACTTAACTTTGTAGATTACAGGTAAGATTGTTACATTGTCTTATTCAGATTTTATGTTTGTTTCATGAAATAGCATTATTGAAATCAATTTAACTGTTGTATCTATAAAATGATTAGTGAAACAGAAATAATACAAAATGCTGTAGTTTACTAAAAACTAAAAAGACCAAGTCATTATTAAAAATCTGACAGAAAAGAGAATGTGTAGTACAAATACAATATTTTGAAAAGGTATTAATAATTATTTAGTTAACAATAAACTTGCTATGTCACAATTGAGTATATGTTTAAAAAAAGTTGCATTTTATGAAATAGTTAAGAACTTATTTAATTCTGAAAAAATAGTACTTGAATATCTCTCTTTATAGACAAGCAGTATCTTGTGAATATATTTGACACTTTTTCTATATAACTTTAATATATAATATTGCAGAATTAAGTATGAATAAAATAAATATATGAGTAGAATAAAACTTTTAAGCAAAAACACCAGCATTTGTAGTAAAAACTATTAATAATTATATATTAAACAATTTTTTTTGCCTAGTTAATAAAAAAATAAAATATAGTATGTGCTTGTTTTATATATATATAATTAAAACAAGCTAATATAGTATGTGCTTGTTTTATATATATATAATTAAAACAAGCTAAAATTTCATAACTTGCTTTTAAGCTTGCATTTTATGATTACTAGATGGAACTTACCATAATCAAGCTTTTATTTTATAAGTGCCAAAAAAGAAAAAATTCAAAATCTCTATTGGGAGTCCCTATCTCCAGACCAACTGGTTTTGAGTTTGTGACTCACCTCAGTGGAGTACTGGGATGCCAGAAACTAGATCTAAAATACCAATTCAAAAGTCAGCACTTATAAAACATGTTTCTATCAATTTGAAAGCATGAATTTATCAGACATGTAAACGTCTTCAAATCCACACTAACAAACCAGATAGCTATATGGATCTGAATTCAGCTCAGTTTCACCATATAGTAATAGCCTCTGCAATATATAGCATTGAAAAAAACCTTCAAAGGTACATTTATAATAATTAAAACAAGGTATAAATTCCGTAACTTGCTATTGGTAAGCTCCATCTAGTGATCATAAAATGCAAGCTTAAAAGCAAGTTACAAAATTTATAACTTGTTTTCATTATTATAAGTGTATCCTTTGAAGGTTTTTTCAATGCTATATATTGCAAAGGCTATTACTATATGGTGAAACTGAGCTGAATTCAGATCCCTATAGCTATCTGGTTTGTTAGGCTGGATTTGAAGACATTTACATGTCTGATAAATTCATGCTCTCAAATAGATAGAAATGTGTTTTATAAGTGCTGACTTTTGAGTTGGTATTTATATCTAGTTCTTGGCATCCCAGTGCTCTACTGAGGTGAACCACAAGCTCAAAACCAGTTGGTCTGGAGATAGAGACCCCTGATAGAGATTTTGAATTTTTTCTCTTTCGGCACTTATAAAATAAAAGCTTTATTAGAGCTATTGGTAAGCTCCAGCTAGTATATATATATATATATATATATATATATAGCTAGTATATATATATATATATATATATATATATAGTCAGGAATTTATTTATTAATTTTTTTTTGTCTTTGAAAAAAAAGAATTATAGAATTTAGTCACTGCCAATATAGAAATAATTATCCAGGTGCAACTATTTAATTATTCTCAAAATTTAAGTCATTGGCATTTTAAGTTTGGTGAAATATTAATAGATAAGTTTAATAACTAATCCTTATAAAAAAAAATTTAAGAACAAAGACTATGTTTGTAAATACAAATCCACTAATTGTAACTTCTGAACAATATTTGGGAAGCTTATATATTTTTGTTTTTTATTCCTTAGATATTAAATGCAGCCATTAATCCTATAACACATAGTTTTCTTTGATTATAAAATCTCTAAGCATTTTTCTGAAGATAAAATATTGAAAAACATAAATCTATTTATTATCACTCATTTTCATAATAATTATCAATATCTTTAGATTACTGTGACCATTGGCATATTATTTAATATTTAATCTACTGAATGCATTAGTTTTAAACTAATATCCAATGCCTTGTGTAGTTTTTTCATAAATATTATATAAAGCAATTCATTAATCCATCAATCAATCTTGCTTTTATAATACTGATCTATTTCAAGCAAGTAATTTCTGATTCAGAGAAAATATAAATAAATAATGCAGTTTAATTAAATAAAATGTAGTAATCCATAGAGTACTCGAAAAAATTGTCATAGCTAAATTTCAAATATTTGATTCTCATTTTATTTAAATTCATTATTAAATAATATAAATTAATAGACATTTAGTTTTTTCATTCAGGACAATTAGAGAAGCATTTTACATTAAAGAGGAAGATGTTTAGTTGGTTGTCTGGATAATTTTGAATTTAAATTCCTATGCAGTCGTTCTGCACACAAATTTAAAAAAAAACATTAAACATATTTTAACACATTAAGTGTATTTACATGTTTCTGATATATGATTAATAAGATAATAAATTGTACTCAAAATCTTTCACTTTTTTAGGGTTTTACAGGAGTATTCTGTCATTTTTGCTTTAAAATGATGGAAAGCATGTGATATTTTAGACATTTTCTAAGTCTTTAGCATCAAAATTTGTGATGATTTTATTTTTTAAAACTTTGTAGACAAATCTTACTTCAAAATATTAAAATACCAAATTGCATTAATTAATGATTAAAATAAAATAAATACACATTATTTTACAAATAAATTAATTTACTATTAAAATATTAAATTCAATGATTTTTTTCTTTGTTTTTCGTTTTATTTTGTTGTCTCTAAAGTTCCCTCATACTTACTAATAATCCAATTATTACTCTAATAATAAATTTATAAAAACATTTTATGATGATATATTTTATTTTTTAAATACATTCAACCACAAAAAACATTTGTGCATGCTCAGATGTGTGTTTAAAATACTATGCTAAAAAATATTATTTTCAAGTGATGTGTAATTTAAATTATCTAGCTATCATAATAAAATTATTATATCAAAAATATTGTTAAATATTTTATTCCTATGTAGTTATTGTTGTCTTTTTTATTCTGTCTATTATTCTTCCAATCATTTGTGTATATCTTTTCAATGAAATTTTAATTGGGGGTGGGAGTGAGGGTGCTATGCATATTTAAGGCACTGTAATATATATTAAGTATGCATGGAAAAACGTCTTGAATAAATTTAATAATTTGCTTTACTAAGTAGAAGAATCAATAATATTAATATTATGCCAATCATTTTATTTGAAACAGTAACAACAGTAATAATCAATAATATTTATTTATTGATAAGCCGATATTTTTTTTTAGGATTTATGGTTGCGATTATTAAACCAGACATTAAGAATATGATTTCAATATATATATATGTTAAAACGAAGATTTGCATGGGTTAAATATATAAACAACATATTTTGCAGGTTCATCCGTGTTAAAAACTTTTAATATTAAAAAACATTCCTAAATGTAACATTTTTGCTATTGGTTGAACTTTAACGTTTTTTTTTCAAATCAGTGATTGTAGCGCCTCTACAACTAACTGTCTTTCTACCTTTTATAATTCTGTGGATGACTTGTGTGACCAAGTCGAAATGTCAATATATTAATATTAAAAGTTTTTAACATGGATAAACCCGCAAAATATGTTTTATATATATAAGAATGACAAATATCAATGGCATTGGGATTTTTCTTATTCTAATCATTTAAGGATGCAATATTTATATAAAAACAGGGTATTTAAGTAAAAAAGTGACTAAACACAGGTTGTTTAAAATCTGTATCAGAGGATATCCAGTATACTAATTTTAATAAATTATGTTTATTAAAAATATATAAATAAAAAAAAAACATCCAATATTTCTTCCAAGATTTTTAATTTGGAATAAAATTATAAGCATAATCTCGAAAATGTTATACCACTATTGCTCATGTGAGTATATAATATTTTAAAAGTAATTCATACTCAGTATGAAAATAATATGCAAAATTATTTTTAAAGCCATTGCAATTATTATTTAACAATAATTAGAAGTAAAAAAGTAAACTAACTAGATGTTATTTTTTCATTCATTTTTAATTAAATCATCTCAATACTATATATATATACAAAATAAACACATTGAAAGCATAAAGCTAAACTAGTCAATAAATAATTAAAATTAGACCAAATTTACAACTCAACAAGACTAGCCAAGAAAATAAACTCTAAAACACTACCAATGGTTTCACTGTTCCAAGCAGACTTCCCAAGTGTAAAGAACTATAAAATAACATATTTAAAGTAAACATTATCCTAGATTCCATTTACATGCCATCCATCCTTAATATTAAAAGAACTTTTAAATAAGTTAACCTCTTTAGAAACAAAAAAATTTAATAATAAAGATTATTTAATTCTTCTTTTTATTTCATTTCTCTTAAAGAAGACTATGTTAACTTCATATTGATTTAAGCAAAGAATAAAAGTAAATAAAAGTAGGGTTAGAAATAACTATCTTAATTATGTTTTATATATCCATGTAAAAGTTACATGCCACATTATTAATTTTGATGAAGCTAAGGTAGTTTTCTTTAAGAGAAATTAAATAAAAAGAAGAATTAAAAAATCTTTTACTAAAGCAGTTAACTTATTTAAAACTTTTAATATTAAGGGTGAAAAGAATGTAAATGGAATTGTGGGTAATGTTTAGTTTAAATTTGTTATTTTGTAGTTCTTTACACTTGAGAAGTCTGCTTGTAGCAGTGAAACCATTGTTAGGGTCTTAAAGTTTATTTCTTGGTTAGTCTGGTTGAGTTGTAAATTTGATATAGTTTTGATTATATATATATGATAATCAAACAAGTTATAAATTTCATAATTTGCCTTAAACTTGCATTTTATGATCACTAAATGGAGCTTTAACAATAGCTCCTAACAAGCTTTTGTTTACATAAATGCCAAGAGAGATAGAAATCAAAATCTCTATCGTTGTCACCCACCTCCAGACCAGCTGTTTTTGAGCTTATGGCTCACGTCAGTGAAAGGCTGAGAGACTAGAAACTAGATCTAAATCCCAACCCTAAAGTCAGCATTTATCAACATGTTTCTATCAGTTTAAAAGCATGAATTTATCAGACACATAATATCTTCAAATCCAGATTAACAAACTAGATAGCTATATGGGTCTGAAATCAGATCAGTTTCACCATATAGTAAAAGCCTCTGCAATATATATCATTGCAAAAACTTTCAAAGTTACATTTATGATAATCAAAACAAGTTATAAATTTCGTAACTTGCCTTAAGATTGCATTTTATGATCACTAGATGGATCTTTACCAATAGCTCCTAATAAGCTTTTGTTTACATAAATGCCAAGAGAGATAGAAAAAAGCTTGTTAGGAACTATTGGTAAAGCTCCATCTAGTGATCGTATATATATATATAATTAAAATAATAAATTTAATGGTTTACAAACTATTATAAACAATCCTTAAATCCACAGAAGTATTTTTGGTTAATTTCTTAAACCTGCCTCAATGGCCATTAAATTAAAAAATAAAACAAAGTGGAAGCAAATGTCATCAATTCAAATCCCATGAATCTCGTATTTTAATGTTAGCAGCTTGTCTATTTGCTAACATTAAAATACAAGATTTGTGGGATTTGAATTAATGATGTTTGCTTCCACTTGAGGTAGGTTCAAAAAATTAACCGAAAGTACTTCTGTGGATTTAAGGATTGTTTATAATAGTTTGTAAATCATTAAATTTATTATTTTAATTATAATTACAATTTTGTTTTAATTAATGGACATTATATATATATATATATATTGTAACCTAACCCAGATAACTAACGACCAATTAATATGATGTATGGTCGATATAAACAAAAAATTTCTAGCATACAAATATTACTCATTTCATATCTAATATATTACACCAATATTAATAAATTGTTTAACAATAAAATAACAATAATCATGAGACTTGTATTTAATCATCCAATAAGGTACCCTTTCTTAACATTGAATATATATCGAAAACATACACTCAATGGCATAGGAATATCACAAAACATTACTCCACTAAATATCAATGATACTTTAATGATACACAATAAAATAAGTAAATTATTAATATTAAAATTTCCTAGATTAAATTTAATTATAATATAATATTCATCTAATTATTAAAATGATTGTATATCATTCCTGTATTAACATTCCTTAACTCAATCAACATCTCTGGTAACTATTGTTTCTTAAATGAATGTTTAATTTACCTAACCAAAGGTAGAGAGGGATTTTACTTAAATTCAGCTCTATTTAAAAATAATAAGAAACAACTATACTAATTAATTCCTCATTTTCAAAATAATTAACTAAATTTTCCTCTAAATTGACCACTTCTCAGTATTAACTACCATAAAGAAATTTAAAATAATTTATTATTACAATGTATTATAATCTAATCATTTTTATTGTTATATGACATGTTAGTAACCCACTCTTTATTATGATCATTGAGAAAGATGAAGAAAATTTAAATTAATTAATGTTTTGGATACAACATCAAATGTCTTGAACAATAATAATATTTTGTTATTTATTGTTTTATTTTAGATTATGTGCAATAATACCAAGTATATTTACTTATTAAATATATATGTGACAAGGATAATGAACAATGATTGAAAAACAAGAAAAGAGACTCTCAACACTTTATTAATTTAAAACAAACATTAACATTTATTATAGTAATAATAAAAATTTAAAATAATATACACATATCTTATACTTAATAACAATATTTAACAGATTATACAAACATTTTATAAACTAATATTAACTAAGTAATTATAATAAAATAAAATAATATATACTTCACTCTAAAATTATTTACAAACAGGATTTAGATTATTCCATGCATTACACCACTAACATTAAGATACTTTTTAATATTTTAATATTAAAAATATACCCACAAAAATATATAATTTGTATTTTTCATCAAATTACAAATATTTCACTCATGTAATTCTTACATTATCCTTCATAAAATATTATTGTCTAATTACAATTCTGTAACTTACTTTACTTCTATTTTTATTATTTTATTATAAAAAGATATTTAATTATTTAAAATGTTCATTAAAATGTGGCACTTAATTATACAACAATAATAAGAATAAATATCAGATTTTCATTTCAATATCATATCTTTTATACTTCTTATCATTCAGTATTTTCATCTCTGATATCCAATAAAATCATTCATAAAGTATTTCTTTTTACACTCTTTAGCATCCTACTTGTTTTGTTTTTCATCCATTCTTGCAATAAACTGATTTTTTTAATCATCATTTGAAAATTTAGCCATTACCATTACTTAAGTCTGCAATTAACTTATATGATTTTTGATAACAAGTGTGAGATGGATTTTTAAAATTATAATAATCAATGATATCATGGAATAAATGTAATTGAAGGCCACATATTATATTGTGTCTACTTTAATTTTTTATCTTGGCTACAAATATTCTGTCTTAGTGTTCCAATAAATCTACTTTCCCGGACAACTACTTAAAGATCTGACACTTCATATAAAATACTTAACATCGCATAAAATATTATTCATCATTTTTCTAATAAAATCTAAACTTATCCTTAACACCATAATACTTTTGACACACCAAGAAGACTAAAAAACAAACAAATATTTTTATGATATAATTTATCAGTAATAGTTTTAACAAGGCTGTAAACCTTAGCAATGAGCGTCTGAAAAAATCATCACTAGGGACCTCTGTAGGTCTTTAAAACACATGCTTACGCTATGAAGAAAAGAGAGAATCCCAAGAGAATCCCTTCTTTACTTCGACCTACTTATCATAAATATAATAAATCAGTTATCTTTTACTTATAAAGAGATCAATCATACATACACTTATGCACTCATATTAATATTATAAAAGATATATTCAATCCTTTATCATATAGTTTCATGTAAATTCATATATTATAAATAACCACATATATTTATTTTACCTGATTCAGCAATTAAAAATTAAATAATATCTTATTAAAAATAATATATTACCATAATCCTAATATTTTATGACTATCATTGATGACTTTCTTAAGAATATCCTCTCCTTCTGTTACAGAATTATAATCAAGAACATCTTTTTTTATACAAAAAATACTTAAATTTAAAAATAACATATGAAATAAATAATTTTAAGTATTAATACTATTTTAATATTATAGTCAATCCAACTAAAATAATATACACACAAAAAGTTTTCTTCAACTCCTTGAAAAAAATAAAAAATCACAAAACTTCTAGGGAAATATTGTTACCATGACAACATAACCAACTGTTGATTAAAAGAAAAGAGTTTTCTTTATTCTCTATTATTTTCACCATTATTTATAATAATTTGAAAATAAAAATAAAAATCCAAATAAAAGTTATTTAACAACAATAATAAGTTATTGTATCATAATTTTATTCTTCTTATATATAACATTTACATGATTATTTAACCATTTAATAAGGTTATTATATTTTTTTAAAAAGTTTCATTTCTTTCCTTAAACTTCAAAAATATATGCTTGTAAAATTAAAATTTCTAAGATTTCTCTTCCTAATAATTCATATTTAAAATATTTAAAAGATTACAAATATTTGCATAATATTAAAGTTAGTAACTATAAACCTTTAATAAAACTTAATCTGAATTCTCTTATGTCATTATCATCTTAATAATATCATAATAAATGCATATCTTAAAATGTCAATAGTCTTAATGAATAGAAGTAATTTTCTTTATTATTACTAAAGATAATATTTAGCAAAAATATTTTCTATCATCAGACGTAAAAATTATTAAGAAAAAGTCCTTACAGATCCTTTTCATTTTAGGTAGGAAAATGGTTTAGTTATCTGCAGTTTTTCACGTTGAACTATATTTTATCTCAGTGAATAAAGCTTAGTTCTAGCCATCATCTTAAGTTTGTAGTTAGTCCATGTATAATACCAATGAGGATAATTTGCTTCTTATTCCATGATGAAATTAATTAACATTTTAGCATGTTTTTTGATATTTATTATTATTAACTTTTACTATTAATAAATATAATATTTTAAAAAATTTGTATTGAAAATTTTTAAGACAATAAAATACATTTTGTTCTTCGAATGTTTTCTTGATCTATCACAAAACCTGATTTGTTAATTACTTTCAGATGACTAGCAAAAATGAATATTAATTACTGTCTACAATTTTAAAAAGGATTAAAACAATATTATTAAATCAATATTTCTTAATTTTAATAATGCAAACTTTAAATTATCTTTGAAAATACACTTTATTTAAATTTAAATTTTAACACTTAAACTTTATAATATACATTATTATTATAGTTATTGATTTTATAAATTTTTAATGAAATTTATATGATTAAAAATAATATTTATTATTTAAACAAGTAACAGATGAAATATTGTGACAAAAAGTAAATCCCATTTATTATTAAATGTGTGTGCGCACACCTATTAATACACATTCACTTATCATTTATTTTATTATTAATTAAATGATTTTAAAATAATAAATAAATAGAAATTTTCAATTTAATTATTAATAATTATAAAAATATTATTTGTAATCATTTATTTTAAAATAAATAGTATAATTTATATTTCACAACTATAACTTATATAGATTATATCTATCTAAAGTAAATCAAAAAAAACTTACACTAAAAAAACAATATATTTAAATTCCTCTCCAAATTAAATAATACGTTTTTATTAATCATTATATAAAATATATTTATTTTTTACCAAAAATTGACCATTAACCACAACCATACAATGATGTACTAAATAGAAAGGCTACAATATATATATATAGACATATATAATATATATATAAGACATATTTTGCGGGTTCATCCATGTTAAAAAAAATTAAATATTGATATTCCAACATTTTGACTTGGTCACACAAGTCATCCACTGGGTGATGAAAGGTAGAAAGATGGTTATAGAGGTGCTACAATCACTGATTTGAATAAGCATTAAAGTTCCACCAATAGCAAAATATGTTAATTTTTTTTAAAAAAATCTTTCCAAATAGGAGGAAGTTTGCATGTATCATCTCGCTTATTGATACAATCTGACCTTTTAAGTATCTCAATGGCTTCTCTAATTTTGCACTGGTAGAGATTATCACATCTGGATATGATCCTGGTACTAGAAAAATCAATTTTATGACCTAAATCTATAGTATGGAGTGAGAGTGCTGATGATGATGAGTGTTGTTTAACTACATTAGCATGCTCATATCTCCTAACACTGATGTGATGATTACTCATACCTATGTAAGAAGCTCTACAATTTTTACATGAGATTTGATAAAAACCTTGAGATTTGGGAGGGATTGAACTCTTAGATTTGGTTATTATATTGCTGATCTTTTGATGAGTAGAAAATGCTTTATCTATATTATAGCATTTTAATATATGTCCAATACTGTCTGTAGTTCCTTTTACATATGGAACACAAATCCTAATTCTGATTTATCATCTTTCTGTTTCCTATTTTGTCCATTTTGGGCTTGCAATAACACTTTTTTTTATAAATTTATAATTATAACTATTTACTAATAAAACACTATTAATATGATTTATTTCTTCTTTCAGATGTGAATTATCTGAAAGGTTAATTGCTCTATTTAAAAGAGCTTTGGCTACAGAAACTATCTGAGTTGGGTGATGATGAGAATGGAAATGTAAATATGTCTGTGCGTGTAGAACATCAAGTAAAGGGAGTTTTCCATCAGACTCTGTCTCCATTGTAAATTTAATATGAGGATGCATATTATTTAAATATAAGAAAAAAATCATCCACTTTATTTTTTCCATGTTGCCATATGACAAAAGTGTCATCTATGTATCTGAGCCAAATGAAAGGTTTTAAAGATGATGATTCTAAAGCACAAGTTTTTATGTATTCCATGAATAAATCAGCTATTACTTCTCCTGAGATAGGTGAGCCCATAGGAGTACCAAAAACTTGTCTGTAATGCTGTCTATTGTATACAAAATAGGTGTTCAAGAGACAATGTTTAATCAAAGCAATAATATGGTCTGGTAAATTGCAACGTTGTGAGATTATATTTAAAGCTTCATCCATTGGAATGTTTGTAAACAAAGACATGACATCAAAACTGACCAGAATGTCATTACCAGTAATTTTTAATTTTTTTAAAACAAAAATAAAATGAAAAGAGTTTTTGATATATGATTTAATAGATGGAATTGTAGGTTTAATGAAATCTGATAAATATCTAGCTAAAATATGAGTTGGAAATCCTATTGCACTTACTGTTGGATGAAGGGGGGTATCTGGTTTGTGAATTTTTGGAAGTCCATAAAATTTTGGACAGACACAAAATATATATATATAATTTTGGATCAAGCAATGTGTTAGTTTTGATTAACACCTGTTTCAATGAAATAGATTCAGCCATTATCAACTTTATCATTTCAAAACAATAATCTTGATAATGAGGGATATTTCATTGAAATGTTGTGCATTAATCAAAACTAACACATAGTTTAACCCAAAAACTATTTTATTTTTTATCATATAATCATTAATATAATTTTATTTCCAATTCATTGTTTATGTGTAATATGTTTGCATATGTAGATTAGTATGCTTGGTGAAATATGTTATTTTTTCATCAATTTTTTGTTTGGCTTGGTGTACTTTCAGTGCCAAGCATCATAATTATATATTCTAACAGTTTGTTAATTAGTTGCTATTAGTTAAATATGTTGATGTTATATCATCTAATTATCAAGCCAACTAAATATGTAATTTATTCCATTTATATATTTGCAAAGCCATTTCTATGATTATGATATCACTAGATATTAAAAGCATGCTTATCAGCTTACATTAAGTGTATAAATATCCCACTCTGAGGAAGTTCATATATCTTGCTTCCTCATAAACAAATTTCAAGCTTTTACCTAGAAAACTATTTCTTTAACTCATAAGTTTATATTAAAATGAGTGTCTATGCATACATGTATCATAGGTTTTTGCTAAAAAGTGTTCAAAGTAGAGTGGATAAATTGCATTCATAATAATATGGATAACAGAATAGATTATTTGTCTGTAATTGTTTCCAAAATTGAATAGTGACATGTTCTAAAATTACCCAGTTATGGTAACTAAATGGAAAGTGAACAGAGATGTTTATTTTTAAGTGTTAAATGTGATGAGCAATGCTATATTGTTGAGTGCCAAGTTTTAGTCATGATGTTTCTGGGTAAAAATGAGTGAGTAAGGAATGAGTAAAATATTTGTTTTTGCTTTTTTAGTATTATTGTCAATTATTATGGAACAGTGTGTGAGTCACAGCTATGTTTTAATGTGTTAAGGTATTGCATATAAAAATAAGACCTTTGCAATTTATCTCTGTACTTCAACTTCTCCTTTATATTTCTTTAAATGCTTATATATATATATATATCAGGTACATAAATTTATATAAAGTAAGAAATTAAAATACAGGAGCAAATCGGATTTATATACCCTCAACATATTAATAATATCCATCACAATTCATTGGTATTTGTGAGTTAAATTGTCAGCAATGTTGTCTTAGAGATAATTTATTCTTTTTTCTTATGATTTTTCAGAATAATGATATGACTTGCATTTTTTATGTAAAAGTTATATTTTTAAAACATCTTTTTTCATAAAAAAAAAAAAACCATGGAGAATTCATATACAAGATTTTAAAAATAAATTGATAGTTCCTTTTAGCTATATACAATTTTAATAATTACATTTTTACATTATATCCGAATGAATTATTTCAATATAAAGTTTCTTCTAATTATAGATAAAAAGTTAAATTTGTCTATAATATTAATTACATTATTTATTATTAGTTTTCAAAAGAAAATTGACCTGGGATAATATTTACAATATATATGTTTTAGCTATATTTATAAACGTAAAATCATCGAAACCCAATCAATAATTTATTTTAGTTTTTGATGTTTATCACTTATTATTAAATGAATACTTAAAAACAAATTAATATATAATGTAATGTTTATTTTATTAGACTTGTCTTTAGAATTGTTAATAAATTTACTTAACACTTAAGCACAATTAGTTTAACCTTAGAAAGGAAGGTTTGCAATACTAGATGATATGGGGAAACACAAGTAAACTTAAAAACTAGAATAGCACAGCATGTTAGTCTAAATATTAGGGTTAAAAATAATACTGCACATATTTTGTATTTTTTGAGCGTGAGAAATAAAATGACGTTTGTTTGAACCAGTTAATTCCAAAATAATTTGTCTAGAAAAAAGTAATTTAAAAAAGGGTAAAATAATAGAAGTTTGATAGACCATTAGTGCAAAACAAGCCATTAATGTACGAATGAATAGCATTCCCCTCAACAAAAATTGGTATTGTAATTTGTATCGAATATCTATAACAAATTTTAGTCTAGCTTTGCTAAAAATGCTCTCGCATTATGTATTTATTATTCACACACGTATGATAAATATTATATATATATATATATATACTAAAGCATTTGCCAATATTAAGATTTGCATGCAAAATACAGCGTTACTTATACCATTTAAGAAGTTTTAAAAAATACAAAAACTATTTTAACATTTAGCAAACTAATATTTGCTCTACAAAAAGAAATAAAATAAAATGGAGCTAAAGAGCTTTAAATAATTTTTACTAAGGCAGGTTAAAAAGATTTTTTATTATATTTTTAAAAGAGTCATATAATTAATATAAAATCTCTTGAAATTATTTGCTGATTTCTTTATTCTATTTCAGCAAACTTACTGGTTCATGATTAATAGAGGCTGAAATATAAAAAAATATTCATTTAAAAATGTAGAAATAGAGAATATATGTATATTTTTGTATAAAGTTTAAGATCATTATTGATCTTTATTTTAGTTATAATAAATAAATACTTAATTTTTTGTGCTATTTTAAAATATATTTTACAAAATAGTTTCTTTTTATTTTTTCTACTAGTTTTCAAACCAATTTGTGATTTTTTCTGTACAATTTATTAAATATTTGACATTCTTTAAAATATACTTACCTGCACATCATACAATAATAAGTATATATATTCACTTATTATTATCAATATAATGGATAAAAGGGAAAATGTCAATTGTAAAACACTATATATATATACACTTTAATTAGGCAAAGTATCATATTGAACAGAAAATGCTTTTGCATGATCTTTCATTTTGTTAGAGCCCATAAGTATAAAGTATCTGGAGAGACTTTCCTGTTTTCCCTTTCCGAATCTAAGTCTCCTTTTCATAATTTTTGTCTTATAAAAAAGAGATACTATATATTATTCCCATAAAACTGTACAATTATAATTAGCCATTTATTGCTTTCGTTCAATTACGTTTCCGTTTTTCAATATCACTTTCTAAAATATAGGTATCTATAAAACAATAATAAATTGCAATGAATCTGAAACAAATCTTTTATTAATGTTTAATGACAAAAGATTTACATAAAATATTATTTGAGATCAGAATCTTTTTTTATAGATTAACTAATCTAAACATTATTAAACTGTAGACTAATCATTTTCCATTGTTTTGACAATCATTTAACTTAGTATTATATCATCACTGGCAATTTATGTTTTATAATCACAATTATTTTTGTAAATTTTATGATTCTGTTCCAAGATTACTGATAAAATGTTTACATATACACACAAACATATGCATGCAAATACGTAATTATCATAAATCTCAACTTATGGGGTTGATATATTTTGTTTTTGAGAATTACCATTAATATAGCTAATTTCTGTAAAGTTTAAAAAACAAAGTGCATATTTTATTAATCATGAAAGGCACTCTCAATTGACTTATTTAAAATAATGTTGTATCTAACATTTTTATTCTATTGGTAATCCTAATACTTTAACATAAAATCATATGAAAATTCATTATAGCGATAATACTGTGTCCTTTAAAATACATTTTTCTTTTTGAAGTTGTATTTTTACTTCTCTACATTTTTATGTTCTACTTTTTAAATTATAATACTTTTTCTCTTCATTGGCCATCACTTTATTAAAATATAGATGTAATCATAAAATACCCAGATATGACATTGCTTTATTTCATCTAGGATATTTAAATAAATTCTGTTTTAATTAATAATTATTTTAATCAACTTATAACAACTTTCTGAATCTATAAGAAATATAATAATTACTGAAGTAATAAAAACTAGTTTGATTTGAACATTTTCAGAAGATAGTTAACATTTACCTTGTTTCATTTGAACATAATATTGATGAAATCTAAAAGCTTTATAATTCATGATAAAATATTTGAAATAAATTATCTGATTAAATATACTGATTTATGAAAATTATTTCCCTTATTTTAATATAAATTGTAATAATGGATATAAGAAGAATAGATAAAGAAAAGCTTTTATAAAATGTTTTTAAAAAGTATGTGATTGTCCAGCTCTCAACTATTACAATTATATCTATTGTTATTAATAATTTGTTAAGCACATACTCATTATGTAAGTAATATATATTAAGACTATGCACTTAGATGTGACAGTGGAGACCTCTGTAAATCTTAACACAAGATTAATGACTTTAAATGACAAAAGCAACATTTTAGTCTGAGTTAAAGCTTATAATTTTATATTTTAATACAAATTGTAAATAAAAAAATGTTTTGAAAAGTATAAATCTTTATGTAATAATAACAAATATATATCAACAATCATATAAAAAGTAAGAAACATTAAAAAAATAAAATAAAAAACAAAGTAGTATCTTGCAAACAATATAAAAAATAATCTTTGTGATTGAAGTTTATCTAAATATGCCACAAGATAAACTTTTCTCTATTTATTTAATATTTTGTAATATTGTCTTTCAATACCTCTGTGACTAAATTTTCATTTTTGGAAAACTCACCATTTAGAGTAGTTATAGCTTTCAGTTCAATATCCTGATGACTATGGGTTTCATGCTTTAGTAAATCCTTTAATGGCTTCTAGACACACATGCTGTGTTTGCTGAATTTCATCCAACACTGTGCAAACTATCTTTTGTCTACTAATAGCTGTTAAAACAGATGTGCTTATCAATAGTATATATTTCATACAATTTTACATTGAAGATTTTATATCAATTATACCTAGAAATATAAAAACCTGATTGCAACTAAAATTGGGAAAATTGTATATGAAAAAAAAAAGAAGGATAACCTTCCAATGAGCTCTCTTTTTGAAAACATACATATGTAAATGTAATCTTACTTTAATAAAAAAATAATATCTTTTCAGCCATATCATGGACTTAAGATGATCATCTTATTTACATCATGAATGATTTAATAAACTTTTAAACTTTAGTTAACAACAAGCCATTTATATTTAAATATCTCATTTAGTTATAATTGGATCTTATTCATCTGAAAGTTGATGATAAATTTTAAAAAAATTCCAAAAATCAAATGTAATTTTTTAAAATTTATTCAATTTCTAAACAAAAGTGTCTATCAAATGAGATCAAGTTTATTATATTGTGATAAATAATAATTGTTTAAAATATAAAGTGAAAGTTGAAAACTTAAAGCAAGTGAAAAGAAAGAAATTTGTCCAAATGTTATTACAATACAAGAGGGTTAAGTGTGGATAAATTAAACTTTTAAATAGAAATATAGCATCTATAGTAAAAATAACTATTAGTAGTTATTTATTTAATAGTACTTTGCCATGGTCCAATTAATAAAAAAATAAAATGTAGTATATATGTTTTTGTTAAATATATGTTAAATAAAAAAAAGAATAAAATTGTAATTTGGGTTTTATTTTATCATTTTTTAATTTTCGATTGTGAAATAAATGAATGATGGAATTTAGTTAATAATGAAGTCATGGTAGCAGAGCTACATTGTATATATATATAAATATTTGAAACCAGGCATTCTTCACAAACCTGGGAGCTTAATTGTAAGTATAGAGGATTTGAACTCAGATTTTCAAGCACCCTTCAACTATCCACACTATCTCATACAACTGATACATATGACCACACACATGTAGAAAAGATTAATAATCACCAATATAGGTATTTCGTGCTAAACAAGCACTCATCACTTGGTCCAGACTATCATCTCACACACACACACACACATATATATATATATATATAATCAATGCTCAGTTTATATTAATATAGCAAATCTTCATACTTTAATGGACAGTCTTCAATCCACTACAACCTCCAACTTTTCAGCCATCCATATCATTGAAAATCAAATGATGAAAACTCAAATCCCATGCTGATGCTAATATTATTGCCATGCCCATGTTGACCTGAAGTCACTCTGACCCCTCATGTATAGGACAGTATCCATTATATACATATAAGAGGGATAGACAGGATACAAGCTTAATATATAAATATTTGAAACCAGGCACTCTTCACAAACCTGGGAGCTTAATTGTAAGTATAGAGGATTTGAACTCAGATTTTCAAGCACCCTTCAACTATCCACACTATCTCATACAACTGATACATATGACCACACACATGTAGAAAATATTAATAATCACCAATATACGTATTTCATGCTAAACCAGAACTCATCTGTTAGTCCAGACTATCATCTCTCACACATATATATATAATCAACGCTCAGTTTATATTAAGATAGCAAATCTTCATACTTTAATGGACAGGCTTCAATCCACTACAACCTCCAACTTTTCAGCCATCCATATCATTGAAAATCATGTGTGTGGTCATATGTATCAGTTGTATGACATAGTGTGGATAGTTGAAGGGTGCTTGAACATCTGAGTTCAAATCCTCTATACTTATATATATATATATTGTAACGATATATAAATATGTCGTTACATTAATTTAAAATAAAAACTTAAAAGTTCGCAAATAAAAGTAAAAAACTAAACGCTAAAATTAAAATGTTTGTTAAACATATATACATTCGTACAGATGCCAAACAGTAAATTTTTTTTTTTTAAAAAAAAACAAATAAATAAGTATTTGAACGTATTTTTATATATAAAAAAAAAAGTACAAGATTTAAAAATAAAAACAGGTATTAATTAATTCTTGTAATCTGTAAATGGAAATGATTGTTTATAAATTGTTTGAAAGGCAAGCTAGCCTTGGGCTCTTGTATAATTAAAATGATCTGATGAAAGATAGATAAGAAAATAAAGAGAAATTAGCTTGACCAATGGAAGCACTAAGCCTTAGCTTGGACCCTAATGAAAGTGATGGATTAGTGATGTTTTGTTGAGTGAATCCGTGTGGATAATATAAAAAGAGAAATACAGTTTTTTTGGACAGTTCCAGCGTTTTGTGTTTGAGAGATGTGGTAGGACGCACATACCACACTTTCTATAAAAAAAAATGAAAAGACTGTGATACCTTGAACCAGCTATTGCTATCTCCAGAACATTATCTTCCAATGGAGGCATCACGGGAATTAAAAGCAGAAACCTGGACTCTTCTACCGTGAGCTATGAACTTTACAAATTAACAACAAAAAAGTAATTAAGAACTTTCGTCATTGTTTTTTTTAAAGATTCAGCTAATTTAAATTTTAAAATGAACTCCTCTTTGATTTTCAAATTAATAATTGATTGTTTAAATTTATATAGTTAAGTTTTGCTAAAATCATTTCCATTTTATTATTTTTATTTGTAATAATATTTATTGTAGAAATTATTAAATGCATTACATTTAAGTTGGGTATAGACATTGCATAGATTTGTTAGCGGTTGATTATGTTGTGGTTTTCACAGTCGATTAGAACATATAAGTCAACAATGTCACTGCGGTGTCTTATGATGAACACCAAAGGGTCTCCTGTATTCCCTCAGCAATTGACGTTATCGATTGACTTTGTATTTTGATCGGTTGTGTTTAATTTGGAATGTTTTTGACCATGGAATCTGTGCAGCTGATCTATACTCGACATTATAAAACAAATTGTATAAAAATAATCTGTGTGAATGTATTTAAATGTTAAATTTAAGTCGGGCATGAATGGCTATATAGTTTGTAAAGTTATATTAAGGGAGGGTAATCTTAGGTTATTCATTTCGTAGTTGAATTGGTTCAATGGATTGGATATATTTGTGTAATTGTAGATGTAGTATAAGATCTGCTATGGGCAGGATTATATATATATATACGCCGCACACCTTCTGTTTGCCTATGGATGGGTTTGTAAGATGGCAAAGGACCGCAGTCCATTCCTATGGAGTTTTATGTTTATTGTTCTACTTGCCAACAGATGTAACATTCCTGTTGGTGGAGAGACAATTTTTTCTCTAATTCTACTTGCTGTTCAGATGTACACTCCTGACAGTATAGTATTTTGTGTTGTCGTATTTTCATGCTACATTGAATACATAAATGTATCAGATGGATTGGCGCCGGTTTGATTGCGAAATTTGTTGCCTAAGGTTAAATCTAGGAAGAATATTTTCTTTTCAAATGCAGATCTATGTAGTCTATTCATAATCAACTCACTAAATAAATATTAAACTCATGGTTGTAATTTACTTAAATGTAAAACTAAAGATTAATAGAAAAATCTAAAATGTTGAATTTATTCCTCAAAATATAAATGTTATTTTATATGTGCGTAAATAAATATTTTTATGTGTTAATTTCTGGCAGTGGCTTTTATTCTTTTATATTTAAGATATAAAATTTATATTTTATTATCTCTGCTACTCCACTGAGCTAGTGACTTGGGCTAACGATCTGAATATTTAAATAAAGTGGAATCTTAACAGCGCGTATCTGCCTACTCTATAAATTTTTCTAGGTTTAAATGCCTAGATGGCGCCCGTGTAGTGTGGATACGTTTAAGGCTTTTTCATCGATTGTTATAATATATATATATGTACAAATAATAATTAATGAAAAAGTTTAACTGAATCTTGTTGACATAACTACTGGTAATTGAAAAGAAAACATTACTCTTATCTGTACTACAAAAATTTTAAATTAATGATATTTTTTAAATATGTCACAATTCCATCAACATTAATGTTGATTCATCAAATGTTTATACATCTATATAAAAGATGCATAACTTATAGAGCATAAAATTATAAAAACTAATTTACATAAGAAAAGTGTACTTTACATATAAATTAATTTAATATGACATATTATGTTTATAAATTATATTTTCAACAAGATTTTTGAAAAATAAAACCATAGTTCAGACAAATATAAAAACAACTTTACTTCATTGCTGTAATTATCCTTAAATGTGGTTAAGGAATGTTCTAAAGCCATGATGAAAGAGTTCCCATGTCAAAGATTATAATAATATAAATAAGATTTTTTTAATTATAAAAAAATTAATATTTTTAAAATCTGTTCTAAATTGTATGATTAATTTTAAATAAACACAGATGTTTCCAGTTTTTTTTAACCCATTACTTAACTTTTTGGGTAAATATGTTTTTTTAACACCCAACTCCATGCTTACATTTTGTTAAATATATATGAAATAGTTACACTTGAAATTCTAATATTTCAAATTATGTGTATTTATGAAATAAATGGCATATTTCATATAGAATGAAAAATATTACAATTTTCAAAAATGGAAAAAAAAACTGAAATCACTAAAATATCTGATATTCTAATTTATATATGTATATGTAATTGAAATATTGTAAAAATATATGAACAAATGTAATAAAAAATATAGTATCTAACTGTAAGATATTGTAGTATTTCAAAATGTGGAAAAGAAAAAAGTGGTAGATAAAATATTTGATTAAAATCAATTGAAAATGTAAAATCTTTATGTTCTTTCATTAGAAGAAATTTTATTATATAAAATTAATAGCTAAGATCATGACATTTTGCAAGTGTAGATGTTGGCATGGCATTGTAATGGAAAAGCAATTGGCCCTCTTCTTATTCTATTAATTTTTCAACCAGACATACTTTTAAGTCCTTCCATTCAGAATACTTAGTTTCTTTATGGCTAAGTGGGACACCCAAAGTTAACAGCAGCTAGATTATTAAGTAAGTAGATTTTTTTATATATTAACATGTTTTTCTATCATGTGTCAACCTAAGAATTTTTGTAATGCTTCTAATTTGATAGCCTTTATATAAACTTTGTAGAAAAATGCACACATCTTCAAAACTTAATATTTAAAACTCAGGCAAGTAAATAAAAACATTAAGATAATTTAAATAATTTTACCCAAAAATGTATAAATATTTAACAAAACAAACTCCTAAAAATGTGTATCTTTATTTAATAATCTAGTTAAATTCATACATACATAAATAATGTAATTCAGCTTATTGTAATTAATATTTGGATCATGATGAAATTTTCCTTGACATTATTTATAATTCATTTTAATACTTTAATATAAACACTCCAAAAGTATTTACTGATTAACGAATAAACATCTGAAAAAAAACTGTGCAAAATGAAATAATACATTTTTGTGTGTTTTTTATATGAAAATAAAATATGTAGGGATATTGCTATATTAATATATATTTGTTCTGCTATAAGTTAAACATATTTATATTACAAACGTTATTATCTATATTTATATTCATTTATTAAATATTTTGTATATTTATCATATAAATAAAAATAAAGATTTAAATAAAGTAATATATGTCACTCAACTTTATAACTGGATTACATATGTGTATAAAATATTTATAATTTCTTTTAATACTTTAATATAAACAAAATAAAATAATATATATTTTTTATTTCTTACATGTAAATAAAATCAAATGAAAGAATGTTGATTTCTTTGTAATTTTACTTTTGATATTAATCCTTAGCAAGGTTTTGATGCTCATCCACGTCAATGGCTTTAGGTCGCTTGAAATCAGTCATTTTTTGAGCCACAGTGATGATTTTATGCTTGTTTGAAAGCATAGAAAAAATCCCATAAGATGCTGCCCTTTCTTGAATTATTTTACAAGTAAAAAATGAATAAAAGGGATGTTTTAAGTCTAACAAAAGAAGGAGACCATCCGTTCTCAATGCTGATTGGCTGATGATTATTTGGTCAAAAAAAGACTACCGATAAATAATTTTCAATGATGAAAATGAAAATATATGTTTTAGAATGTTTTTTTTATTATTTTCCATACATATTATAAATTATTTTCATAAAATCTGCTGAAAATATAGTTATTTTACAAAAATAGTAAGGTTTTATTTTAAAAATGTATGCTTTACATGAACATAAATTGAAAAAGAAACCAGTGGTAGCAATAATTTTGATACGCCTGTCAAGAGTTTAGATTGCCCCAAGCTGTTTATTTGATTTTCAAACAAAGATTGTTTTAGAATATTTTTCTAGTGTTCATTTAAATATTATAATGTATTTTGACAAAATATGCTGAAAATATAGTTATTTTTAGGAAAATGCTAAGATTTTACTAAAAAATTCTTAACTTTTATAATAATGTAAATTGAGGAGGGACACCAATGACGTTTACATGACTTGTAATTTGCTACGATCTTTTTTTTTATTTCTTCCGCTATTGAATATTTTTATAATTATAAATAAAAATATATTTTTAAACAAACTTTCATTTACTTTCATAACCTGAAAAATTATTAATATACTTTTTGAAAACGAAACTAAAATGAAGATAATATTAAAAAATGAATATATTTTTATCATTGAGTTTGTGAATTGACCAATTAAAAGTTCAGAGTTTTACCTCACTCCGCCAATAAATAAATTGATCAATTTAAGAGTTAAGGCTTTGGTGATTTTATATTGCTAAAGCTATTAATATATAGGTGTATCTGCACTTAGTTCAGTCCCATATGGCTATTTAAGTTAGATAGTTAGATTGGAAGACATATGGATGTCTGAAAATTTCAGATTTTCTACTTAATAGTTATTGATTGGATTAAGTGCTGGGATTGTCCTGGTATTTTTAATCTAATGCTTCAATATTCTACTACCTCACTGAGAAAGCCAGTAGCAGAATTCAGTCTGGGGTTGGAGATATTCTGCAAAACTTGTTAAGAGCTTATGTGCAAGCTCTCTCTCTCTCTTTCTCTCTCTCTCTCTCTCTCTCTCATATATATATATATATATATATATATATATATATATATATATATATATATATATATATATATATATATATATGTATATTGCCTAAAGTTCAACAGGTTTACATAGCAAAAGTGAATATTTATAATTATATTCATTTAATAAATATTTTATTTATCTATCATATAAATAAAAATAAAAATTTTAAAAAAGTAATATTGATTCTCAACTTTGTAATTGATTCACATATGCATAGACAATCATTAATTAATAATGGTTTTAAATTAATATTTGTTAAATGCAAAGTGTTAGTACTATTATATTTTTATGTAAAACACTTTGAATTTTTTTTTATTTTTATAAAATAAGCATAAACTAATATTATCATTTATTTATTTAACCTGAATGGCATTATAGTAAATAATAACTATCATTTATTCAAATTGTTATTCATACATGTCTTTTTGAGCCCATGATAATCCATCTTGAAGCTGGTGACATGATAATTGAATGGTGGTATTATATTAACCATTAGTTTTGAGTATTCAATTTGTTTTTGAAGAATTTTTTTTTGTTTTTTTTTTTACCCTAGATGATTGATATATGTAACAAAATATAAGACATCCATTAATTTTTAAAGAAATATCTATTAATACTTTTCACTTATTCCTCATTTAGCTTTTTATTCGATTCCTTGGGAAAATATAGTAGCAAGTGAGATAGGATCTCGACCCAACTTTTATTATGTTTGAGTATGGAAAATTAGTTCATAATTAAGGTTTTAGATTATGAAATTTGAAGATAGTCTCTCTAATTGTCACTCAGTTCAATGTCTGATTCTCAAGTCATTTTTTAGTTAATAATTGTGTTCTTTTTACGAATCAGGCAATCATTTTAACCCTTAAACCGCTAATTTTATCATTGGTTGTATCAGATAAAAATCAAATCTTTTAATTGGCCAACTCACAAACTGAAGACAAAGCCTATTGTTAAAACATATTCGCCTATAATATTAAATTCAACTCAGATACATTTATAAAAAGTATATAATTAATTTTTCAGGTCATGAAAAAAACGAAAGTTCTTTCAAAAATAAATTGCTATTTATTTATTCTAAAATATTCAACATCGGCAACATAAAAGTTATAATGTAAACAAAAAGATCGACTTTTACGTTATAGAAAAGTAAATATTTCTTTTTACTACAACTTCAATATTTGGACTAAAATCTTCAATATTTTTCGAAAATAATTTTGTTTTTTTATTATTCTCTCTGAAAATTATGTTTAATTTCCATAAATATTATTTAATAATAATTTAAATCGTATTCGAAATGAAAATCTCAGCGTTTTTCTTTATTTTCTTTGATCAGGCAGTTTCTTTGTTCTTTCCAGCCAATCAGAATGTCTTTTTCGGCTGAGAGCATGCTAAGAACCAATCACAAATAATGTTCCTTCTTTGTTTAGGTTTAAATGCGTTTTTTTCTATTTTTTACTTCTAAAATAAATCGGAAGATGTCACCATCGTACAGAACTTTTAAAAATGAATTCAATACGTATTTAACGAATTTTTTCGTATGAAAACGAACTGAGTTAGAGTGATTTCAGATGTCGACGAGGAGCCTCGTCGGGCGCGGGAAAAGGGTTAAGAGACATTTATTGATTTTCCTTTGCATATCTAAAAATATAAAAAGTAATATTTTATAGATTGTAATAATAATTATTAACTATCAAGAACAAGCATATTCTCCCTTTATATATTAAATTTATTAAGCACAAGCAGTTGACATAGTAGTAATGTGAAAGGCTAAAACCTTTGGCAGATGCACTTTAAAATGCTTAAGTGACAGCTAGTCAGATGTAACAATGACTGCACATGGAACTCTTAATTCTAAAACACAAACCAGAACAATCAGAAAAAGATGGGACCCATCTTCTTCTATGATTAAATTTATATATAAATAAGCCAAAGGTTTTAGCCTTTCATGTTATTAGTATTTCTTTAATTCTGAATAATATTAGTTTTTTATATGATAAATTATTTCAATATTGATATGTGTAATATTTATTTATTCATTCATTTATTGTTATACAGACATTCATTTCTTGTTTTGATCAAGTTGTTTATCCATAGTCAATGCAAAATATAACCCTTTATTACCCATATTTAAAATAAACCTCTTAAATAATAATAACAGAGCTTTTGTTTTGCATTTTATATATAAATTTCTTTCTAGTTTTTATGTCTCTCCTAGTTACTATATATATTGAGATAGACAATGTTATATCAATTTCACCATCCATTCGATTTTTCATAAGACAAAGCTGGAACTGTAATTGTGAGACTGAATAATAATAATAATAATAATAATAATAATAATAATAATAATAATAATAATAATAATAATAATAATAATAATAATAATAATAATAATAATAATAATAATAATAATAATAATAATAATAATAATAATAATAATAATAATAATAATAATAATAATAATAATAATAATAATAATAATAATAATAATAATAATAATAATAATAATAATAATAATAATAATAATAATAATAATAATAATATTGAAGTTCTTTTAAGGTATAAACATAAAAAGTAATATGTTATAATAAATATTTAAAAATAATGATATAATCGGTTAGTCATTATTAAAATATGAAGGATTCAAATTCAAAAAAGAAAAGAAAAATAAAGCAGTAATATTTTATAATATAATGTTTCTAGTGTTTGTTATCAGAAAATAAAATGTTTAGAAATTGAGAAAAAAATGTGCTTACAATAATAAGTGAAGGAATATATGATCGAATTGTGTACTTAAGCTGCATTACTTTAAAAACGACAATACAACTAAATAAGATATATATAAGATAAAGTTTATAATATATATATATAAGATAAAGTTTAATTAAGGCATAACATTTTGGTTTAATTTAATAAAAAAAAAGTGTAAAAAAACTAAAAAGGATCAATATTTTATTTTATTTTTAGACTGCATTTTGTGTTTTTTTTTTTTTTTGGGGGGGGGGGGGAGTCAATAACAGATTTTTTTAAAAAGGTCATAATTACATAGATCTAATTTAGCTTTTATTCCAAGGTAAGAAATTAATTAATTATGGCATATTTTCTTTTTTTAATTAAATATAATTAAAATATTTAAGTTTTGAAAAAGAAATAAGATCACACCAAACATACATAAATTGTGGATGTCATTGGTAGCTTTCCCTCTCTTGTTGTTCTCTTTGAAACTAAGAATTAAAAATCCAACATTTTGTTCATTTCAAAAAGTTAGAAATAAAACTAATTGTCTGAAGTCGATCTTGGATCCCATACATTATAATTTTATTTTGCTTTGTCGAAAATTTACAACCCCAATACAACCGAAAAATATGGTCATTATCCAGTAAGTATTTTTGCTGCAACTTTCAATAAACAAAACTGTAAGGCAGAGGAAGATAGATGTAAGTTTTGCCCTAAATGATGCAAGTACTTGTCAATGATGAAAATCTACAGGATAAACTATGAAGCCTCACAACAAGCTGGTGAAAAAATTCAGTGTAAAGAAATGTTTTATCACAGTTATAAAATGAATTACTTGATTAAAAAAATGTTTATAATTTAGATTTTTTTTAAGAACTATATTTTTTCTCTGACTAAAAAATGCATATATATATATCATTAAAAATCAATCAACACTTAGACAATCCTAATATCCATAACAATCAAGAATTTCAAACTGTTGTCAAGGCAACACTTATACATATATATATTCATAGTTAAGGTTATTAATTAAGTAACAACATCTATATTTACTTTTCAAATTAATAATTATATATGCTATGAGGCAGCTAATGACTTTTTAGTAATTAATTAGAATATATGTATAAAACAAATATTCCTTTATTTATATCTAACATTGTTCTCATTTTTTAAATATATATATTTAAGCTTATATTAACTAATTTGTTCTGTTTATTACATTTAATAAATATTTCATTCTTTAATATTTTTCTTCTACTTTTTGCAATACATTATCTTCTTAAAAAATGGTTCTCTGAAATAAATAAAAAACATTCCATACATTGTTTACTTCATTATTAGAATGATATTAAAATATAAAAAATACTTAGTTTGTTTCTTAGACTAATATATATAAATTCTTAGTTACATGATTTGAATTAAACTATCGTTTGTTGTTATTCTAGAATTTGGGCCTCAAACATCACACTACTTATTGAAAATAAACATTTCAAAGTTTGCAGATACGCTATTGATATATCTGAATGTCAAAACAATAGAATGATTGCAGACTTATAAGATATTGTAATATACACATAATATTTATGTTATTATTTCAACTAAAGAAAATGTTAATAGATTTTAATTTTTAATGTGTCCTACTTATTTATTATATAAAGAAAACGAAAATCAAAGTCGAATTCATATTGATCAGTTAAATGTTTGATAGAAATGAAACTTAAATTATTAAAAAAAAATATGAACTTTAATAAACATTTATGATTTTAGTAAAAAGTTCTGATTTGAAAAGTTTCAAGGTAAAGGTAATGGAAAAGTTTGTGAATAAAATGGCTTCTAATGGTGAAATGGTAAAGGTTAAAGAGCTGAATAATTTCGTAAAAAAAAATATATTCTTGCGAAAATATACATTTCTAAACTTTTCTGTTTTCCTAACAATTAGTATAAGACTTCTGATAAAATTGAAGGCATTATATTACAAATTGAAAAAAAAAATTGTGAGAAAATATTTAAATAAACTTTAAAGAGCATTTTAATATTATATAACTTTTTACAATATTATAGGAATTAATGTTTTTTTAAAAGACTATCCAAATTACACCCATATATATATAATCTTGTAATTAAATTTCAATAAATACAATAATAACCAAGCCTAAGGATTCAATCCCTCTTGAATCTCATGGTGTTTATCAAATCTCATGTGAAAATTGTAAAGCTTCTTACATAGGTATGAGTAATCGTTGCATCAGTGTTAGGAGAGATGAGCATGCTAATGCAGTTAAACAACACTCATCATCAGCAGCACTTTCACTCCATACTATAGATTCAGGTCATAAAATTGATTTTTTTAGTACCAGGATCACATCGAGATGTGATAATATCTACAAGTGCAAAATTAGAGAAGCCATTGAGACACTTAAAAGGCCAGATTGTACTCAATAAGTGAGATGATACATGCAAACTTCCTCCTATTTGGAAAGAATTTTTTAAAAAACATTTTTAATTTAACATTTTTGCTATTGGTGGAACTTTATGGTTTTTTTCAAATCAGTGATTGTATTGCCTCTACAACTGTCTTTCTACCTTTTATCACCCAGTGGATGACTTGTGTGATCAAGTCGAAACATCAGTATAACAATATTTAAATTTTTTAACACGGATGAACCTGCAATATATGTCATATATATATATATATATATATATGGGAAATGATGATCTAAAGCAATTGATGAGTGCTGGTTTAGCACAAAATATGTATATTGAAGATTATTTAACTTTTTCACATGTTTTGTCATGTGTATCACTTATATGAGAGAGAGAATATATGAAGGGAGACTGATAGTCTGTGTGTTTAAGTTCCTTATATCAGTAAAGATAATATATATATATATATATATATATATATATATATATATATATACTGATATATATATATATATATATATATATATATATATATCACTTTCAACAATTATTGATCTGCTTCAGGAAAAAGTTTTTCAATGTTTTAATTATTTTTACTAATCTCTAGCCTCTCTTATCAACATCACTCCAGCACAATTTCTTATTTCATCCATCGGTCTCACACTTGGTCTCATTCTAGGTCTTTTACAATCTTTTGATAACTAATTTAGGAATGTAACTCTCAATCCCTTATCATCTCTTCTAGTAATGTGCCCAGCTTAACTCCACTTCAGTCTCTTGATCCTTTCAATGGTATCAGTGACATCTGTCTGTTAATTCACCCATGTAGTTTTTTATACTTTTGTTGAGTGGTCTGAAGTCTTTGCATCACCCTTCTGTTATGTGTCCAACTCTCATATCTATAAGTAAAAACTGGCAAAACACATTTGTGAGAATCTTTGTCTTCAAACAGACAGGCATATTTCATTTTAATATTAAGTTATTTCTATCAACAGCACTCCAAATAAGTCAAATTCTTTGATTAATTTTGTTTCCATTTGTAATAATAATCTAACCATGGTATTTGTAATTGCTAATTTCTTCTGACTCATCATTATAAATCTTTCTCTTTTTTTTTTGGAGAAAATCCATTGAACATTTCTTTAGGTTTATTAACATTTATTTTTAGTCCTAATTTTTTACTTTCATCTGATAACTCTTGCAACATTTCTGAAATATCTAAAGCAATATTTGAAAAAAAAAAACTACCATCTGCAGAAATCTAATTGAGTTAAATGATTTCCATTGACCTTCACTCTTTTAGTTTCTTTTTTGAAACCACAAAACACTTCCTGCAAAAACTTTAAGGATATGGGGTAATCACAATTGAATTGTTGTTCTATATTTGAAAATATTTTTCAGAATATGACAATATCCAATGCTTTAATCATTAAAGAAATGCTTATAGAAACAATTGCCTTCATCTTTCCTATAACTTTTCTCAATGCTTAGGTGTGATTCATTGTATTAAAACCACTTTTAAATCCAGATTATTCTTTTGGTTAGTTAGAATCCATGTACAATATTTAATATGATATAATAATGATAATAATCCCATTAATAAACTGTTATTATGTTGAGAATTTATAATAATTTTTTAGGAAGAAGTAAACACAGAATGAACTTACCATAACATTTTATTATTATATAATCTTACCAATATATATTTAATAACTGTTGTTTATTTAAAAAGTTATTAAAATTATTATTATTAACATTTTTAATATTATTGAAACAGTGATTTAATTTGAATAAGATTCTGAAATGATGGTCACTAATAAAAGTGTCATCTCTTTGAATATTAAAATGTTTTATTATAATATTATGGAAGTTGAATAAAAATGGAGAATTTCTAAATAAAAATTAATATTAATTTAAGAAAAAACATTTTTTGCTTATTAAGGTGACTTTAGTAAATCTGAACTGTGAATTCTTCTTCATCATAGTCATCATCATCATCATCTTCTTCATCTTCTTTTTCTTCTGATTATTATTATTATTCAATCAATCAATCAATCAATAAATAAATAAATAAATAAAAGTTATAGCCAAATTATAACATGATTGACATTTGGAAGAGCCAATTTATAATTATATTTTATAAAAAAAATTTGAAGTATTAATGTTGCAGCAAGAACAGCCAAAATGTTATGGAAAGTTGACCATTGTCATCAAGACATTAATATTATGTGATATTAATAACACTTTTAATTTTTTTATAAATTCCAACTGTAAATTGCTTTTCAGAATGGCAATCATGTTATAAACTGACTAAAACTTTTATTTATTTATCAGTATATTGAGTAATTTTTTTAAAAAAACATTGTTTTCTTTTAATATAATTCAATTTTTACATTGGCTGTTCTTGTGAGGTACTGCTTTATCACTTACCTATAATTATCATAGTAATTTAACAGCAATGAGAAAGGTTAAGGAAATAATCAAAAGTAGTTTTTCAGATTGAAATACTGTATATAATGGTGAATTACTGTTATATTTATTATTTTATTGCTATATAGATAGATAGATAGATAGATAGATAGATAGATAGATAGATAGATAGATAGATAGATAGATAGATAGATAGATAGATAGATAGATAGATAGATAGATAGATAGATAGATAGATAGATAGATAGATAGATAGATAGATAGATAGATAGATAGATAGATAGATAGATAGATAGATAGATAGATAGATAGATGGATGGATGGATGGATGGATGGATGGATGGATGGATGGATGGATGGATGGATGGATGGATGGATGGACGGACGGACGGACGGACGGACGGACGGACGGACGGACGGACGGACGGACGGACGGACGGACAGACAGATAGATAGATAGATAGATAGATAGATAGATAGATAGATAGATAGATAGATAGATAGATAGATAGATAGATAGATAGATAGATAGATAGATAGATAGATAGATAGAATTTATCCAACTTGATGTCACAAAAGACCAATATGGAAAACAGTTTTAATTTTGTAATTTATACTGAATCATAAAAGCACAGGTCATGCTTATTCTAACCTCTTTTTTACTCGGATTTCCAATTACAGCAATTTAATCCATGAATCAAGAGAGTCCATAATCATGGATGTTATCTTTGGCATTGCATTATACATTACATAATAAATAGCCATAATCATCTTCATTACATATATTATTATAAGTGCACACACATATCCATTGTTAGGTAGGGTAAACACACACAAAAAAATAAAAAAAACAATAATCATCTAAATTTTAAACTTTATCAAAAACTTAATAAAGTTAATAAATAAACAAATGAACAAAGTTAGATTTATCGTTCATATAATAACTCATAGCAGATAATTAACCAGTCATATTTGCACCAAAGTTACTGTATTTTATTTTTTATATTTCATTAAAAATATTAACTGAAATGTTTTTACAAATATAAAAACATCTCAATTACTTTTTGCATTAAGATATACATTAATAAAATTCCACATAATTTTTGGCAATAATAACTAAAATATATCCAACATTTATTTTTCAAAAGCTATTAAGTAATGATATCTTATATTTGTATTGAAATCATTTAAAACAAAAAAAAAATATTGAAATCAGTAATCAAAAAAAAATATTAGTGTTTTAGAAACTATTAAAATTCTCAAGAATACAAATTATATGATATTGCTCTACATAAATACTCTTCATGTAATAAATATATATATATGAAATATGATGACCTAGTCCAACTGATGAGTACTGGTTCAACACGAAATGCATCTTGGGGTTATTTGTCTTTTATTGTATCTTTATTTATATGAAATTATTTATGAAATAAAAAGGAATGGAGAAATATGGAAGTTGTCTATCTATAAAAAAGATATTACGCATGGGAGAAAGAGAAACGTAAATAGCCATGGGTGTGTTCTGAAAATCAGATATATTAATCTTTAACTTGGATTAGAGTTTATATCTGTGCTAGAGACAATCTCTAATTTAATAAATGATTAGTAATAATTATTACGTGTTTATCAAAAAGTTGATAACGTAAAAGTTGGGAGAGGAGTAAATTGACGCTTGAAAATAAAAATGAGACAATTTGCTCTCCATAAATAAATACTCTTCATGTAATAAAGATATACATGAGAGATGATGACGTGGCCAATTGATGAGTGCTCGATCAGCACGAAATGCATCTTAGGGGTTATTTTTTTTTTATTGTATCTTTATTTATATGAAATTATTTATGAAATAAAAAAGAATGGAGAAATACGGAAGTTGTCTACAAAAAAAGAATACAAATATAATTCAAGACAAAAAGTAATTAATTAAATTTATTATTAATTAAGACTTTGGTTATATATATGCTATATTATTGATTAGAGATTAAAATTGAGTATGATATATTATTAGATTTTATATTTTATGTAATACATCAAAATTTTATATTCACAATTAATTACTTTAATGTTTCTAAGGGCTAAGAATTATATCATAGGTTGTGCTTTTCAATCTTCTATCAGTAATGCTTTTAATTGCATTCATAATATGTAAATCTCCCTTTGTTTTTGTATGTTATTTTTTTACTTTCACAGAAATCTTACATGTTAACAATTTACTTTAGATTTTAAAATTTATAGAAGTTTATTCTAATTTTTGATTGCTTTCCACACACCACATTTGCAAATAAGGGCAATTTTGGTCACTTCAATATTTTCACAGAAAATATTTTACTTATTTTTATTGAGGTGGAGGACTTGAACTGCTTGTGGCATTACTCAAAGAGATGTTTATTCATGCTTCTATATATGGATATTGCTCCTTTAAAAATAATTAATGCATATCTGTTTATCTTAGTTATATATATTAATAACTAATTAGTAAATGGAATCACTATTATATGTACAATGTTAAATCACAGCCAACGTGTATTGATGTGGAGCAACCAATCAGATGTGGTTTTCTGCAGGTTGAATAAAATCAATAGAAAACCTATCCAAGCTACCAAGTTTGCAATAGATTTCATTCCACTCGCATAGTGCCTAATTGCTTACTTCATATAAATACACATTGCTATGCATATAACTTCATGTATATAATGGTGATCCTATTTACTAATTAGTTTACATCTATATTAGTCATTAAAAATATTAAATTTAAAAGTCTAAAGCTGAACTAACTAATAAAATAATCAAAATTACTCCAAATTCACAACTCAACCAATCTAGCCAAAAAATATAAACTCTAAAACACACCCAATGGTTTCACTGTTACAAGCAGATGTATCAAATATAGTCTTTTAGACTTGAGAAGTCTTCTTGTAGCAATGAAATCTTTGGTTGAGTTTTAGAGTTTATATTTTTTGGATAGTCTGATTGAATTGTAAATTTGTCGTAAACATAATTCAACAAAATCCCAAATTAAATGTATGTTTTTTCTCAAATGAATTCATCTTGAATTGTTTTGAAAACAATATTGATATGCAGAGGTATATAAGGATAATTTTCTATGTATTATGATTATGATCTATGAAAACAGGAATCACTTATCCATAGCTATTTAATATGCCAATCAGAAGATTAACTTTTATTAGAAAGTATAACTAAAATATATAATGAAAGTCATTTTTCTGATTAAAAAAAATTAATCAGCATATAAAGATGTGATTTCTGTTTGTTTTGTTGCTTTAGCTGCTCTAATTTTTAACTAATTATATTGCTTACAATAAAAAAAAAAACATCAATAACTATGTATAAAGGGTTACAATTGTAAAAATGAAGAATAAAAGTGAAGCAGCATTTAAATAGTGAATAGAAAGGAAGACATTTTGATCAATGCTATGTAATTTCCAAGTTATGAAAATTTAAAAACTTTTTATTTTTAATTTATCTTCTAACTAAAATTTCTTATACATGTATTTCGTGACCAATATTATTAGGCTATGGCAATGTATTGTTTATCTGAAAAAAAGTTCTAAATTTAATTGAAACATAAAATTCAACCCTTATTTTGCTGAAATATAAAACCCAGATCACATTCCTAATTTTTAAGTATAGTCATAAGTCCTTTACTATATTTAGTCATTAGAGGGGATTTGAACCCAAACTTTTGAGCTCACTTTAGTCATTCACTCCATCTTATACAATTGATACACATGACCATATACATGTGAAAAAGATAAATAATCTCCAATGAATGTATTTTGCACTGAACCAGCATTCATAAGTTGGTCCAGATCATCATCTCCCACACATATGTATAATCAGTGCTCAGTTTATATTAAGATAGCAAATCTTATAACTTTAATGTACAAGCTTCAATCTTCCCCACTCTCTTACATTTTGTCATCCATATCATTGAAAATCTGATAATAGCATGTCCAAAGCCCTTGTTTGCCAATTTTGTTGTAATACCCCATTGATTATATTTAAATGGGCTTAAGATCCTACATATGACAGATAAGAATGGCTTATAATCAACATGGGTATGACAACAAAATTGGCAAACATGGGCTTAGAGCATGCTATCATAATATTTTCAATGTTATGTATGGCTGAAGAGTTGAAGAGTAGAGAAGATTGAAGCCTATCCATTAAAGTTTGAAGACTTGCTATCTTAATATAAACTGAGCACTAATTATATATGTGTGCAGGAGATGTTGATCCGGATCAACTAATGAATGCTGGTTCAACATAAAATACATATATTGGAAATTATTTATATTTTTCACATGTATGTGATCATGTGTATTGGTTGTATAATAGTTAACAGATTTCTAATGGGAGCTTGAAGGTCTGGGTTCAAATCCCCACTAATTACATTTAACTTAAGTATATGTGCTAAACTTGTATTTAAATATATATTCAGTCATGTAACTATGAATATTCGAGATTATTAAAATCCAATGACATTCTACAATAAATATTTTAAAATAGTTTTTATCCAAGAAGATATCAAAACTTAACAAAAATAAAACGGCAGTTAAATTTTGTCTTATGCTTGTTTAGAGAATATTTTAAAACATGTATTGTATGGTGTTATGAACTTTAATCTCAAATGTTATTTATATATTAAGCACTGAGGAATCCTTTTATTATATATATACATACAGTGTGTTCATTAAATTTCATACACAATTTTATCTTATAATTTTTTTCTCAAATTATTTTGTTTTGCATGACATCTTGAAAAATGTAGAACTGTTACTATGTTTACACGCTGATGCAAAACATTTTTTATATAAAGTAATCATTAGTATTGTGGGTTTTTCTTCCATTATATTTCTTTTTTAGTGAAGAGTTTTAAAGATGATATTTGAAAGCTAATGAAGCAAAATTTAAATAAAAACATCTTTAGAAAGATAGCTTTGGTTTTATTTGATTGTATAAACGAAAAATATAAAAATGTGTTCATTTTTTAGCATCATTTAATTTTGACATTTTTATAATGAGTATATTTTAAATATTTGTTTGCCACAATCATAATAATATCCAACTGAAAGATTAAATTTGAGAATTTTAGCGCCAAGTTGTTGTTTTTTAAAAAAATAATAACTAATATAAATTGTCATGTATCTGTTAGTAATATTTTAAATTAATATTTAAATTCTTCCACACTCTGCGAGTCACACATTAGAAAAAGTAATGCAATATTATATATATTCGCGCATACACATACCCTAAATTATACACAATAAGTAATCCATATTGTGAATAATAAAACCTGAGCTATACTTTACAAGCATTATGAAAAAATATTAAATTTTTATTATTTATAAATTATTTTATTGTATTTTCATATCTATTATTCATTTTCTAAATCTCTTGTTAAAATATGCTCTGAAAGATTTCCTGATATATTTGTATTATTTATTGTGTTTGTGATATCAAAATAGTGAGTGAAAATATCACATATACTTTACTTTGTGTGCATTACTTTACATTTAAAAAAAAAACAAGCCAAAGGCATTATGAATATATAAACAACATTTTAGAAGATATTTATAGCTTGTTTTCAAGTATTCAAACCTCTAAACTATCCAAATGATGTTTTCCCCTACTATGCAAGTTATAATGAAAAGGAAATAGTTTTTGTATGAATGTCTACTTATTATATTATAGTTTAGATTTACTGGAGAAATTGATAAAATCTACTTTCCTGATTGGATAAATTATTTTTAACGCAGTTAACATTTTTCACACACCCATATACATTAATATATATTAAAATAATACTTTGGGAGCAATTTGAAAATTATAATTGCAATTTGTAATGTTATAATTGATTATTTATTAGTCTGCATTCAGAACAGGTTAAATTTACTTGTTTAAAGAGGCTTATTTAAACTTCTGTCGATCAAGAATTTCAATCTCTGTGGTCAAGTTTCAATCTCTAATATCTATATAAATATATGGGACCATTAATAGAGTTGGGACTCCACATCTATTGCTAAAAGGAGGTTACTTTGACAACAGTTTGAAATTTTTGATTGTAATCTATATTAGGATTGTCTAAGTTTTGGCTGGTATCTAATGGATTTGTGGGTAGTGTCTAATATATGTATAGTGTAGTTTTATTTTTTGTAGTTCTTTACACTTGAGAAGTCTATTTGTAGCAGTGAAACCTTTGGTTGTGTTCTAATTATTTTTCTTGTCTAGTCTGGTTGAATTTTGGATTTGGGGTAATTTTATTATTTATTGACTAGTTTAGCTTTATGCTTGAAATGTTTACATTTTGATGAGTTTCTTTGCATTTAAGTGTAGTTTTGCTGATATGTAAAGGTTTTTTTTTAAAAAAAAATTATATATTATTTATTTATATATTAATTTTGTTGCAGGAGTGTTGTTGAAAGAGTATATGTTTGTGTTTAGTTATATATATTTATGTGTGTGTGTGGTTCTTTTTTTTATAATTTTAATTTAGATGTGTATTTGTAATTGATCTTTAGTATGGGTTTGTAGGGTTTAGTTTTTAATAAATTTACATTGAATGATATTAGTAGGATTAAAAGGTTATCTAGATTAAGTGATAGGATAGAGTCTTTAAGATGGCAGATATATATTTTTTTTTAAAATGTAGGGAATTTAATATTTTTTCTAGTAGTTGTATTATTAATTTTAAGAAGAATAAAAAGTTGTTTTAAAATAGGAATTTGGTTTTTAATTTACAAACATATATTTTGAAAAGTTTTTTGAAAGAAAATTTTATAAAATTTTACAAATTTATTTATGAATATAAAAGAAATAGGTATTGTTTAGATAGGAGGTAAGATTTTAATTACTCAATTTTAATTTTTTTTATGAGGCAGTTTAGACAAAATAGGTCAAATTTCTATTGTAGGAAGAATGAAAGAAAATTCAAATGGTTCATTGGAAAAATTAATAAAATTTATTGTAGTGATAGGGGTATGAGGGTAATGTTTCTATTAATAATGTTGTTAATCTTTCTGATATTAAGTTAAATGATAGAGAATTAGAGATTCTTGGTAAAGGCCTTAATTTTGTTCCATTTCATTCAAAAAATATAGTTTTTGATACAATTTCATCTATTGAATCTATTACAGTCAAATATCAGCCTTTCACGCTAATTGTGCATACACTTTGTGAGTGTTAATAATAAATTAATACTTTCTCACCAATACAAGATATAGTATTTATGCAGGAATAAAAGGAATCCACTTATTCCTATGACTCAAATGCTTATGTATGAGAAAATCTGAAGTACTGACAAAGAAAGCATGAGGATGGAACAGTCACTTTAAATTACTATATATAATGTCTGAATGAATGACGTCGGTGAAATTATCTAGAATTTACTAAATGTCATTCCAACTAAAACTTAATAATATGTAAATAAGCATTTATTTTATATAGCATATGTAAACAATTGTATTACAGTCAAATATCAGCCCACACTAATTTGAGAGATGAGCAGAAAGTTGGCATTCTATTGGTTTTAAATAAAATCTTAAAAATAAAAGAAAAATGTATTGTTAATTCTGCTGAAGTTAGACATCTTAAGGATAGATTAATTGCTAATGATGTAATCATTTCTCATGAAGACAGAGTTAGTCAATTTGTTATTATGAAAAGAGATGAGTTCAGGGAGAAAATGGATAGAGAATTAAATAATGGTAAATATATGTTGTTAGATAAAGATGCAGGTAATATGATTAAAAGAAAGTTGATAGATATTATGAAGAAAATGGTAAATTTAATTTTTTTTAATTGAGTAGATTATTTAAAATGTTATCCAAATGATTTCATATTAGCTAAGATGTTTGTGAATATTAAGTCTCATAAAGATGGTGTTCCTTTAAGATTTATTTTTGATTTTACAGGTAGTGTTGAGGGAATTTCTAGATTCTTGAATAATTTTTTAAAACAATTTGTTGATTTTGGTCAGTACACAGTTTCTTCTTCTTTTGAGGCTTTTGATAAGAATAATTTTAAAATGGAAAGTAACTGGGGTTTTTGGCAGTTTAGATATTGAGAATATGTATCAGTCTGTTAATAGGTTAAGCAGTATTGATGTTCTTATGTCTGTGTTGGTTAAGCAAGGTTCTTTATCAAAAAATAAAATTAAAGTAATTAAGGATTTGCTTTTATTATTGGAGAATTCTATGTATTTTACTTATAAAGGTAATTTTTATAAAATTAAGGGAGGGTGGATAATATGTTATATTATTTTTCCTTTAGTGTGTTCAGTTTATATTAATTATTTGGATGAGGAAATTATTATTAAAAAGAAATGTTTATATTTAAAGTTATTTGTTAGATATGTGGCTAATTGGTTGTTTGTAGTTGAAAATGATAAATTGACGGAATTTGTAAATAGAGTTTGATTATTTTGATCATTCTCTAAGATATGTGTTAGAAGGAGGGGGGTTAGATTTTGTTAAGTTAAAATTTTTAGATCTTTTGGTGATTAGAAATGAAAAGGTAATTGTTTAGTATGCAGTCATTTTGTTAAAAGTAAAGAATTAAGGTCTATAATTAAACATGATAGCTAGCAGTCTGTATCTCATAAAGTAGCTACTTTAAGGAATTATTGTTATAGGAATAAGAAATTAAATAATTCTAGTGGGGTAGCTGTGTTTCTGAAAAGTGAATTCTATAAAGATTATTTGAGTGTTGGGTACTCTGATAAATTTGTTAGCAGTATTTTATTTAATAGTAATATTAGTAATAATGTAAAGAATAAAGAAAACTATGATTTTATTTCTTTGCCATTTAAATTGTCTTCTTATAAAACTGTATGTAAAAATAGCAATTTGTTTGGAAATAAAAAAATTGCTTGGAAAAGAAATATTACTTTGAACAATTTATTAAATAATACAAAGGAAATATTTGATAGGAGGACTTCCTGGTGTAGTGTATTTTATTCTTTTTTTGTAAGAAGGTTTACATAGGTCAGAGTTGATTGAGTTTAAATGAAAGAATAAAGGTTCATAAAAGTAGGGATAAAAATAAATATCTTAGTTTTGCTTTGTATGTCCATGAAAAAGATACAGGCCACACTATTAATTTGGATGAAGCTAAGGTTGTCTTCTTTGAGAGAAATTAAATCAAAAAAAGAATTAGAGAATCTTTATTATTGAAAATGTATTATTCTAAAGCAATTAATTTATTTAAGAGTTCTTTTAATATTAAGGGTGGATGGGAAGTAAATGGATTTGTGGATAGGGTCTAATGTGTATATATATCAAATCAAACCTGCCTAACACTATAGTATTGTATTGTTTTAAGGTTTTGCATATATATATATATTGAAGCAATGGATCTGAAAGTCCGATCCATGCTTCACAGCCTTCTATAGACTTAACGAATATTGTAGACCTGAATTAAATTTATAGTCCAGTATCAGCAGGGTTTTTCATTAAAGCTAAAATTAATATGTTCATTTGGCTTACTTAACAGTATTTAAATTTGTTTTTGTGTTAAAATATTTTTTTAAAATAAATTTCGTTAAGATGAAATTACTATGAAAATTTACTTTTAAAATGTATTAATCAAACACATATACACATCAAGCATATATATATGATTTAATGCAAAATTCTGTTGAACTAAAAGGTTATTTTATTAAAAAGAAATAAGATTTTTTTTTTTAATTTTGTTGTTTAAATTTTATTAAAATTGCATATGATTTTATTTTAAGATAAGCCTGCCAACATTTCTAAAGGAATGGTATGTTTAATTAGTTAGTCCATTCAAGGCAATTAAAGATGGCCTTTTAATTAAATAAAATTCAAACTTAAATGCACAATTTGATAAACAGAAATTGAAAGTTTATTTTTAGTAAAAACTTACTTCAAAACAAAGGAGTGTGGGGGGACTTATCAAGATCTAAAATCATATGCAAAACAATAGAAGGGTAGCTCTTAGAAAGGTATAAAAAGGAGAGCAGAACAAAAGACTGGGTCTTTCTCTGATTCTTTTGCTGATTCATGGAGATCCTGTGTCTAGATTAGTGAGATTTTACTTTTAAAAAAATCTCTCTCTCTGATTTTTTTTGACTGATTCATGCAGATTCTGTGCTGTGATTCTCTGAGGTTTAGTTTCTAAATTCAGAAAATATTGTCCTGAATTAGGCAGATTTTGCCGTTCATCTAGTTTAGATTTTTGCTCCTGAATTTATTCAACTTTTGTCCTCGAAATCACTTATAAGTTTCAACATGCAACGAGTTAAAAGCTATATTTATTTGATGGATGGGACTATGATTGGTGGCTAAGCAAACAGCTTTGTCTGCCATCAGGGTCCTATGTCCATCAAAATGCCTAACATACCCAACCATCTATAAATGCGAACTGTCAGCCGTGTGTGTGCCTTTAGTCTTAAAATGCTGCCTACTTCAAATTCACTTGTCCAGACAAATATCTCTCTACGGATGTATCAAACCACAAACGTCGAGGGAACAGAACCAAGGAAACCAGACAAGTAACCGTATGTCTTCTCATGAACTATTTATTACTTACCTTTTTATAAATACCTTTCTTAACTGTTTCATTGAATGATATATATAATATAACTGTTTTCTATTATACTAATATTAGATATATATTTAATTTTTGTGTGATCATCTATTTATATTTAACCTTTTCCCCTTCGCTATTCCTCATTTCTTGTTTTTTTTTATTTGCAGTTTAAATTATTTTTTTCCATTTAAAACTTTTCAATTTAAAATAATATGTTTTCTAAATACTAGTAAGAGTCCTTTGTCTGCCAACTTGATCTCCTTGATAATGCTTCTTTTGTCCGCCTTTAGCCCCATACTTATATCTTAGTTAGTATAAATGTTTTAAATATTTTCAAATTGTTTTAAGAAAATGCTTTGTGAAATATTTATTTTAATTGTGCTTTATCGAAGGGATTCAAGTTAATAATTATATTCAAATTGGAAAAGTAATGTTTAAACCACAAAAATGTTATGTAATTGCCCACTGTCTTATTGTAATGTCATATATATATAATCAATCGGGGAATAGTGAAGATAATTAAAATCATTCACATATTTACAATTTATATTTTATTAAATTATATTATTGAATCTAAAAGCTTAAGTCTTATAATATTATTTCAATTTCTTATTAGCTTAATCTTTTATTTTACTTATCCAATGATCCAGGCATGCACAAACACATAACACATATTATATATATTTTTATGCACATTTAACTCAATTAGTCCCGTAAGGGTTCTCATCCTTGTCTCTCCCTGATGCTGAGCTTTAGGCCGGGTGAGAAAATAATTTATACATGTCTCAGATAATGTTGTTGGTTCATAATTAGACTCAATAATAGGTGAAGAGGGTAGAGGTCATAGTATTCTTGATTTAATATCTCACATATGGGTGGCCTTGAGGTACTTTCGCCTAGTATTCGAACTGCATTAAACCAACATACATCATCTGACCGGTACAGTAGATTTTTTCCCCGGATTTGGATGCCCATCTGTGAGGCTTTTTGAAATTCCCACACCCCGCAATGCCCTATAGAACAATTGTTATGTATGTATAACATTTTTTTCTTCTGTTTTAAATAATGAATAATATATATGTAGAATTTTTTTCCCTGGATTGTACGTCCATTCATGAGTCAATTGAATATTTCCACACCCTATATATTGCTGAGCATATATATAATGTTTTTTCAATAACACGAAATAATAGATATATGTAAGATTTTTTCTCCAAGTTTGTCACCGTGGGATGAATGTCAGTGTTTTTTTAAAAAAAAATTAGTACCCTGACAAGTTTGTTTTAGTCAAATATATTTATGTAACAAGTATATGTGAGATGTAAAAATTTTTTCCTTGAGTTTATCTCCTAAAGTGAGTCAAATGTCATTTTTTTGGAGAGATTAAAAAGTTAAATGTGTCATAATGTAAAAAAAAAATTTCTGAATTTAGTATATATATAGAAGTAGATGTTTATTTTAAAAAAAAAAAGTTAACACTCCATCAGTTTGTTTTGCTGTTATTATATAATGAGATTTCAGAGTTATAGCAAAAAAAAAATTTCCAAATGAGTAGATTTGTCAAGGCCAGTCGCCATATTGTTTTTTGTCATATAAAGTATATAGCTTCAATGCGGCGGAAGTATCAAATACCCACCGACCCATCCTTAAAATAGCTTTCGTACTTTATGTTATTTTGGTATTGCTTAAATGGGAGCATTTTGATATAATAATGTTTTTCGAAATATAGCGTACTTATGGCAATGTTAATTTTGGTAAAAATTACAAATAGATAATAAAATTTTTTTTCATTTATTATAAAATTTTTGTATAGATCTAATAGTTTGATAACAATTTTTTTCCGTTAGTAGGAATTTTTTTTGTAGATCTAAAGTTTGAGAATTTCAATTGATAATTTTAAATTTCCATGTGTCAATGTATAGTGTCAGCAAATATTTTTTCACTTTCTCTGCATTTTGTTTCTTTTAATATAATGAATAATTATAATCATGCAAAAAAAATTTTTGCACTTTTAAATATTTTGCAATTACGTTACCTAGCAAATAATATATAAATATAAGTTTGTTTTAATAATATCAAGCAAAATTTTCTACTTGATAAATAGTAAATGCATGTATGTTCATTTTAATAAATATATATATTAAAGAATATTCTGTATAACATAAATGTCAGCCACCTTTAGTTAAGATTTTTTTTTCTCAGTTTGGATTATGCTATTGAAATCATTTATTGAATGACCATTAGGTGAAGACCCCTTTTAGTAACCGTTATAGGTGAAGACCCTTTTAGTAACCGTTATAGGTGAAGACCCTTTTAGTAACCATTTGGTGAAGACTTTTTAGTATCCATTTTGGTAAAGACCCCTTACACTTTAGAGTTCAGGATTGCTGAGTAGCCTGAAATAATAGGTCTATGTCTGCAATCATTCTTTCCTCATTATATTTGCGACCAGCATTTACTAGCTTGAAATAATAGGAGTATGCGGTCTGCAATATGACAAATCGTTCGTAATAAAATCATGTACATGATAATAATAAAAAAATATTTATATAGGTATATCTGTTTGTATATTTATATGTAATCATATATATGCTTATTTAATGATGTACATATTCATATATATGGGTGTATATGGCATACAATTTGTTAATAGTTCAGTAAAACCTGTTTTTATATGAATGTTTTTTAACAGTTTTTGATCTCGATGTGTTATCTCTAAAATTGATTGATAATTGTTAACTTATTTTGAGTTGTGACTGAAATGGTGTTTGGTTTCCATCCCAGGTTCATAATTCGGAGTAGCAGTTATCATGGGATTTTTTTTTTATTTTTTTTATTTTTTTTTGTTTTTTTTTATCGTACGTTGGCTGTCTAAATTTATATTTTTTTGTCATGACCAAAATGGTAGCATGGTTTCGAATCCAGGTCATACATTTACCCCACTTAAAGTTATACTTTCTAGATGAAATTTAAATAGCATTTACTTATTCATGCAGAGATTTTTTTTTTCATTTAGTAGAATCAATATGAGTAAGAAATTTTTTTGAAAGTAAAGTGAAACTCAGAATAAATCTAATTACGTTAAACTTTATAAATTTTTATCAATGTGTACTTGGATCATTATCCATTAAAATGTATATTTGATATGGCCATTGCCTTGTTGACTGGCACCCTCTTCAAATAAATTTGTCAGCAAGTGCAATCTCTCATATCGGATTACAAATAAACCAAACCATAGTATAGTAGATGATAAAAATAACAATGTATGCTTAGTGAGCCAAAATGAGTTAAACATGACTTATGTATATTTTTGCTCACATATTTTCTTTTTTATATATATAAAAAAAGTTGTTGTATTAATGTAAATGCATTTTTAATTGTTTCAAGTGTCAGAGAAAGCCGGGTCAAGCTGTAAGTGTATTATTTTTAAGTTATATTGTGACAACATAGCAGTGACATTAATAACGAAATATAAAAAAATAAATTAAGTAAAGTGAGGAGAGTCAAATATGTAGAATAAATATTAAAAACAGACACAGGCAGGGCAAGATTTTTTCATGTACAAACCGACACATTTGGGCATTTGTGTAAAATAGGACCTCGTGAGGTAGGCAAAGTTGGATTTCAAAATACATACAAAAGTAAAAAAGATATAGTTATAGAAAATAAGAATTATAATATTAATTTATTTTGCAAAAAAATACAAGTTGTTTTTAGTAAAAAGTATAGAATATACAAATATATATAGCAGCTAAACACTCATAAGTTGTTATTGCTGAATAACAAAATAGCCATTATTAGGCAAAAATGGGAGAACAGAAGAGAGGTGAAGATGATGACAGTGAGGAGGTGCTACTCAACCTTCCCAGGATGCCAACATGGACTCATAGTGATCAAGAGTATAATTTGGAAGCTCTCATCAAAGAAATAAGAGAGGAAAAATATAATGATGACCATGTTTCAACAATTCATGGGAATTACAGTGAAATGATTAAACTGTTTGGAGGAAAATATGAAACTCCACCAAAAACAGGCTAGTATGACAAAAGTATTACTAGATGATGATACTCTGGTAAAGTGGCAATATCAACAAGAACAAAATGATATTCATGTTAAAGCATTGACTGATGATGCATTATGTAAGGATATTCACAACTTGGACTTGTCTATAAAACATGACATACAAGGTGGAGAAGAAAATGGGAAACTGAAGGAGGACAGTGAGAAAAACAATCTTCAACTGTTGAACCCAATCCAGACGCAACAAGGCAGTGAAATCTCTACTCCGATAGTAATCAATCCTATAACACCTGTGGCAGAGTTTAGCCACATAAAATGTCTTAGAGAAGAACCAGGTGGGAACCCTAGACACCACCTTGATACATTAAAAATGTTGTTCCAAGTTCAGAAGATGACTGAGCAAGAAAAGAAGGGAGGGGAAAAATTAAGACGTACAGCTCGGCATCACAAGAAGAGAAATCAGCAATATCAACTCAGGCAAGGTAAGCAAGTATGGATGAGATACCCTAGGCCAAATAATGCATTGCAGAAAGAATTTAAAAAGTTTTCTCCTATAGATAAAGGACCATATGCATTAAAAAAGAAATGTGGAAAAAATGCTTTTTTTTATGAAATATAGCCATGGCATAAAATGAGTGTACAAGGCTGGAAACCTAAAACCTTGCATACCACCGGACCCTAGAAAATACATTTAAAAAATGCAGATACCTTATTAGACTAGAAACAATATGGATCCGACCTTAGTTATATGATAAAGAAAAAGAAAGACCGTTAGTTAGTTAGTTAGTTAGTTAATAAATTAAATATTACAGCAAATAAAGAATAAGCTTGAACTCACCTGGCACAAATTTTTATCTCTGACCTGAAGCAACTGCATTTTTTTAAACATTTTTATTCTCACTAACTATTAGGAAATGAAGCAATGGATCTGAAAGTCCGATCCATGCTTCACAGCCTTCTATAGACTTAACGAATATTGTAGACCTGAATTAAGTTTATAGTCCAGTATCAGCAGGGTTTTTCATTAAAGCTAAAATTAATATGTTCATTTGGCTTACTTAACAGTATTTAAATTTGTTTTTGTGTTAAAATATTTTTTTAAAATAAATTTCGTTAAGATGAAATTACTATGAAAATTTACTTTTAAAATGTATTAATCAAACACATATACACATCAAGCATATATATATGATTTAATGCAAAATTCTGTTGAACTAAAAGGTTATTTTATTAAAAAGAAATAAGATTTTTTTTTTAATTTTGTTGTTTTAAATTTTATTAAAATTGCATATGATTTTATTTTAAGATAAGCCTGCCAACATTTCTAAAGGAATGGTATGTTTAATTAGTTAGTCCATTCAAGGCAATTAAAGATGGCCTTTTAATTAAATAAAATTCAAACTTAAATGCACAATTTGATAAAAAGAAATTGAAAGTTTATTTTTAGTAAAAACTTACTTCAAAACAAAGGAGTGTGGGGGGCTTATCAAGATCTAAAATCATATGCAAAACAATAGAAGGGTAGCTCTTAGAAAGGTATAAAAAGGAGAGCAGAACAAAAGACTGGGTCTTTCTCTGATTCTTTTGCTGATTCATGGAGATCCTGTGTCTAGATTAGTGAGATTTTACTTTTAAAAAAATCTCTCTCTCTGATTTTTTTTGACTGATTCATGCAGATCCTGTGCTGTGATTTTCTGAGGTTTAGTTTCTAAATTCAGAAAATATTGTCCTGAATTAGGCAGATTTTGCCGTTCAACTAGTTTAGATTTTTGCTCCTGAATTTATTCAACTTTTGTCCTCGAAATCACTTATAAGTTTCAACATGCAATGAGTTAAAAGCTATATTAATTTGATGGATGGGACTATGATTGGTGGCTAAGCAAACAGCTTTGCCTGCCACCAGGGTCCTATGTCCATCAAAATGCCTAACATACCCAACCATCTCTAAATGGGAACTGTCAGTCGTGTGTGTGTGCCATTAGTCTTAAAATGCTGCCTACTTCAAATTCATTTGTCCGGACAAATATCTCTCTATAGATGTATCAAGCCACAAACGTCAAGAGAATGGAACCAAGGAAACTAGACGGGTAACCGTGTGTCTCCTCATGAACTATTTATTACTTTACCTTTTGATAAATACCTTTCTTAACTTGTTTCATTGAATGATATATATAATGTAACTGTAATCTATTATACTAATATTAGATATATATTTAATTTTTGTGTGATCATCTATTTATATTTAACCTTTCCCCCTTCACTATTCCTCATTTAAAATACATATAAATGTTTTCTTGGTTTTTTTTATTTGCGGTTTAAATTATGTTTTTCCATTTAAAACTTTCCAATTTAAAATAATATCAGTCTTCTAAATACTAGTAAGAGTCCTTTGTTTGCCAACTTGATCTCCTTGATAATGCTTCTTTTGTCTGCCTTTAGCCCCATACTTATATCTTAGTTAGTATAAATGTCTTAAATATTTTCAAATTGTTTTAAGCACAAAGCAACTAGAAAATGCTTTGTGAAATATTTATTTTAATTTTGCTTTATCGAGGGGATTCAAGTTAATAATTTTATTCAGATTGGGAAAGTAATGTTTAAACCTCAAAAATGTTATGTAATTGCCCTCCGCCTTATTGTAATGTCATATATATAATCAATCGGGGAATAGTGAAGATAATTAAAATCATTCACATATTTACAATTTATATTTTATTAAATTATATTATTGAATCTAAAAGCTTAAGTATTATAATATTATTTCAATTTCTTATTAGCTTAATCTTTTATTTTACTTATCCAATGATCCAGGCATGCACCAACACATAACACATATATATATTTATGCACATTTAACTTAATTAGTCCCGTAAGTGTTCTCGTCCTTGTATTTATGCACATTTAACTTAATTAGTCCCGTAAGTGTTCTCGTCCTTGTCTCTCCCTGATGCTAAGCTTTGGGCCAGGTGAGAAAATAATTTATGCATGTCTCAGATAATGTTGTTTGTTTGTAATTAGACTCAATAATAGGTGAAGAGGGCAGAGGTCATGGTATTCTTTATTTAATATCTCATGTATGGGTGGCCTCGAGGTACTTTCGCCTAGTATTCGAACTACATTAAACCAACATACATCATCTGACTGCTACAGTAGATTTTCCCCCCAGATTTGGATGCCCATCCGTGAGGCTATTTGAAATTCCCACACCCTACAATGCCCTATATAGCACTTGTTATGTATATATAATATTTTTTTCTTCTGTTTTAACTAATGAATAATATATATGTAGAATTTTTTTCTCAGATTGTACGTCCATCCGTGAGTCGATTGAATATTTCCACACTCTGTGTATTGCTGAGCATATATATAATGTTTTTTCAATAACACCTAATAATAGATATATATAAGATTTTTTTTCTCCGAGTTTGTCACCGTGGGACGAATGTCAGTGTTTTTTTAAAAAAAAATAGTAGCCAGAGAAGTCTGTTTTAGTCAAATATAACAAGTGTATGTGAGATGTAAAAATTTTTTTCTCAAGTTTGTCTCCTAACGTGAGCTAAATGTCATTTTTTTTGGAGTGATTAAAAAGTTAAACGTGTCATACTGTAAAAAAAAAAATTCCGAGTTTAATATATATATAAGTAAATGTTTTATTTTAAAAAAAAAGTTAACACAGTTTTCCTGTTATTATATAATGAGATTTCAGAGTTATAGCAAAAAAAAATTTTCCAAATGAGTAGATTTGTCAAGGCCAGTCACCATATTGTTTTTTGTCATATAAAGTATATAGCTTCAATGCGGCGGAAGTATCAAATACCCACTGACCCACCCTTAAAATAGCTTTCGTACTTTATGTTATTTTGGTATTGCTTAAACGTGAGCAATTTTGATATAATAATGTTTTTCGAAATATAGCATACTTATGGCAGTGTTAATTTTGGTAAAAATTACAAATAGATAAAAGAATTTTTTTTTTGTTTATTATAAAATTTTTGTATAGATCTAATAGTTTGATAACAATTTCTTTCCTTTGTAGATCTAAAGTTTGATAATTTCAAATTGACACGTGTCAATGTATAGTGTCAGCAAATATTTTTTCACTTTCTCTGCATTTTGTTTTTTTTAATATAATGAATAATTATAATCATGCAAAAATTTTTTTTTTCACTTTTAAATATTTCGCAATTACGTTACCTCGCAAATAATATATAAATATACGCTTGTTTTAATAATATCAAGCATAATTTTCAACTTATAAATAGTAAATGCATGTATGTTCATTTTAATAAATATATATATTAAAGTATATTCTGTATAACATAAATGTCAGCCACCTTTAGTTAAGATTTTTTTCTCAGTTCAGATTATGCTATTGGAATCATTGATTGAGTACCCGTTAGTAACCATTATAGGTGAAGACCCTTTTAGTAACCGTTTGGTGAAGATCTTTTAGTATCCATTTTGGTGAAGACCCCTTACACTTTAGAGTTCAGGATTGCTGAGTAGCCTGAAATAATAGGTCTATGTCTGCAATCATTCTTTCCTCATTATATTTGTGACCAGCGTTTACTAGCCTGAAATAATAGGAATATGTGGTCTGCAATATGACGAATCATTCATAATAAAATCATGCACATGATAATAATAAAAAAATATTTATATAGGTATATCTGTTTGTATATTTATATGTAATCATGTATATGATTATTTAATGATGTACATATTCATATAAATGGGTGTATATGGTATACAATTCGTTAATAGTTCAGTAAAACCTGTTTTTATATGAATATTTTTTAACAGTTTTTGATCTCAACGTGTTATCTTTAAAATTGCTTGATAATTGTTAACTTATTTTGGGTTGTGACTGAAATGGTATTTGGTTTTGATCCCAGGTTCATAATTCAGAGTAGCAGTTATCATGGGATTTTATCTTAATTTTTTTTTTGTTTTTTTAATCGTACTTTGGCTGACTAAATTTATATTTTTTTGTCATGACCAAAATGGTAGCATGGTTTCGAATCCAGGTCATACATTTACCCCACTTAAAGTTATACTTCCTAGATGGAATTTAAATAGCATTTACTTATTCGTGCAGAGATTATTTTTTTCATTTAGTAGAATCAATATGAGTAAGAAATTATTTTGAAAGTAAAGTGAAACTCAGAATAAATATAATTATGTTAAACTTTATAAATCTTTATCAATGTGTGCTTGGATCATTATCCATTAAAATGTATATTTGATATGGCCATTGCCTTGTTGACTGGAGCCCTCTTCAAATAAATTTGTCAGCAAGTGCAATCTTATCGGATTACAAATAAACCAAACCATAGTATAGTAGATGATAAAAATAACAATGTATGCTTAGTGAGCCAAAATGAGTTAAACATGACTTATGTATATTTTTGCTCATATATTTCCTTTTTTTGATATATAGAAAAAAGTTGTTGTATTAATGTAAATGCATTTTGTAGTTGTTTCAAGTGTCAGAGAAAGGTGGGTCAAGCTGTAAGTGTATTATTTTTAAGTTATATTGAGACAACATAGCAGTGACATTAATAATGAAATATAAAAAAATAAATTAAGTAAAGTGAGGAGAGTCAAATATGTAGAATAAATATTAAAAACAGACACAGGCAGGGCAAGATTTTTTCATGTACAAACCGACACATTTGGGCATTTGTGTAAAATAGGACCTCGTGGGGTAGGCAAAGTTGGATTTCAAAATAAATACAAAAGTAAAAAAGAGATAGTTATAGAGAATAAGAATTATAATATTAATTTATTTTACAAAGAAATAAAAGTTTTTTTTAGTAAAAAGTATAGAATATACAAATATATATAGCAGCTAAACACTTATAAGGTGTTATTGTTGAATAACAAAATAGCCAATATTAGGCAAAAAATGGTGGAACAGAAGAGAGGTGAAGATTATGACAGTGAGGAGGTGGTACTCAACCTTCCCAAGATACCAACATGTATTCATGGTGATCAAGAGTATAATTTGGAAGCGCTCATCAAAGAAATAAGAGAGGAAAGAAAAATGATGATGATCATGTTTCAACATTTCATGGGAATTACAGCACAAAGATTAAACTGTTTGGAGGAAAATATGGAACTCCACCAAAAACAGACTAGTATGACAAAAGTATTACCAGCTGATGATACTCTGGTAAAGTGGCAAGATCAACAAGAACAAAATGATATTCATGTTAAATCATTGACTGATCATGAATTATCTAAGGATATTCACAACTTGGACTTGTCTATAAAACATGACATACAAGGTGGAGAAGAAAATGGGCAACTGAAGGAGGACAGTGAGAAAAACAATTTTCAACTGTTGAACCCAATCCAGATGCAACAAGGCAGTGAAATCTCTACTCTGATAGTAATCAATCCTATAACACCTGTGGCAAAGTTTAGCCACATAAAATGTTCAGAGAAGAACCAGGTGGGAACCCTAGACACCACCTTGACACCTTAAAAATGTTGTTCCAAGTCCAGAATATGACTGAGCAAGAAAAGAAGGCAGGGGAAAATTAAGATGTACGGCTTGGCATCGCAAGAAGAAAAATCAGCAATATCAACTTAGGCAAGGGAAGCAAGTATGGATGAGTTACCCTAGGCCAAATAATGAATCTCAGAAAGAATTTAAAAAGTTTTCCCTATAAATAAAGGACCATATGCATTAAAAAAGAAATGCAGAAGAAATGCTTTTTTGTGGAAGATAGCCATGACATAAAAGAAGTGTACAAGGCTGAAAACCACCTTGTTAGACTAGAAACAATACAGATCCAAACTTAGTTATATGATAAAGAAAAAGAAAGACCGTTAGTTAGTTAATAAATTAAATATTACAGCAAATAAAGGGTAAGCTTGAACTCACCTGGCACAAATATTTATCTTTGACCTGAAGCAATTGCATTTTTTAAACATTTTTTTTCTCACTAACTATTGGGAAATGAAGCAATGGATCTGGAAGTCTGATCCATGCTTCACAGCCTTCTATAAACTTAATGAATATTGTAGACCTGAATTAAGTTTATAGTCCATTATCAGCAGGGTTTTGCATTAAAACTAAAATTAATATGTTCATTTGGCTTACTTAATGGTATATAAATTTGTTTTTGTGTTAAAATATTTCTTTAAAATAAATTGTTAAGATTAAATTACCATGAAAATTTACTTTTAAAATTTATTAATCAAACATATATACACGTTAAGCATATATATATATATATATGATTTAATGCAAAAAATTTTTGAACTAAAAGGTTATTTTATTAAAAAGAAATAGATATTTTTCTTTTAATTTTGTTGTTTAAATTTTATTAAAATTGCATATGATTTTATTTTAAGATAAGCCTGCCAACATTTCTAAAGGAATGGTATGTTTAATTAGTTAGTCCATTCAAGGCAATTAAAGATGGCCTTTTAATTAAATAAAATTCAAACTTAAATGCACAATTTGATAAAAAGAAATTGAAAGTTTATTTTTAGTAAAAACTTACTTCAAAACAAAGGAGTGTGGGGAGGCTTATCAAGATCTAAAATCATACGCAAAACAATAGAAGGGTAGCTCTTAGAAAGGTATAAAAAGAAGAGGAGCATAAAAGATTGGGCCTTTCTCTGATTCTTTTGACTTCTTCATGCAGATCCTGTGCTGTGATTCTCTGAGGTTTAGTCTCTAAATGCAAAAAATATTGTCCTGAATTAGGCAGATTTTGCCGTTCAACTCATTTAGATTTTTGCTCCTGAATTTATTCAACTTTTGTCCTCAAAATCACTTATAAGTTTCAAGATGCGATGAGTTAAAAGCTATATTAATTTGATGGATGGGACTATGATTGGTGGCTAAGCAAACAGCTTTGCCTGCCACCAGGGTCCTATGTCCATCAAAATGCCTAACATTCCCAACCATCTATAAATGCAAACTGTCAGCCATGTGTGCACCTTTAGTCTTAAAATGCTGCCTACTTCAAATTCATTTGTCCAGACAAATATCTCTCTACGGACGTATCAAGCCACAAACATCAAGGGAACGGAACCAAGGAAACCTGATAGTTAACCATATGTCTCCTCATGAACTATTTATTACTTTACCTTTTGATAAATACCTTTCTTAACTGTTTCATTGAATGATATATATAATGTAACTGTTTTCTATTATACTAATATTAGATGTATATTTAATTTTTGTGTGATCATCTATTTATATTTAATCTTTTCCCCTTCGCTATTCCTAATTTAAAATACATATAAATGTTTTCTTGGTTTTTTTTATTTGCAGTTTTTTTTTTTTCATTTAAAACTTTCCAATTTAAAATAATATCAGTCTTCTAAATACTAGTTAGACTCCTTCTTTTGCCAACTTGATCTCCTCGATAATGCTTCTCTTGTCCACCTTTAGCCCCATACTTATATCTTAGTTAGTATAAATGTCTTAAATATTTTCAAATTGTTTTAAGCACAAAGCAACTAGAAAATGCTTTGTGAAATATTTATTTTAATTGTGCTTTATCGAGGGGATTCGAGTTAATAATTTTATTCAAATTCGGAAAGTAAAGTTTAAACCACAAAAATGTTATGTAATTGACCTCCGCCTTATTGTAACATCATATATATAATCAATCGGGGAACAGCCAAGATAATTCAAATCATTCACATATTTACAATTTATATTTTATTAAATTATATTATTGAATCTAAAAGCTTAAGTCTTATAATATTATTTCAATTTTTTATTAGCTTAATCTTTTATTTTACTTATTTAATGATCCAGGCATGCACAAACACATAACACATATTATATATATTTTTATGCACATTTAACTTAATTAGTCCCATAAGTGTTCTTGTCCTTGTCTCTCCCTGATGCTGAGCTTTGGGCCAGGTGAGAAAATAATTTATGCATGTCTCAGATCTGTTGTTGGTTCATACTTAGACTCAATAATAGGTGAAGAGGGCAGAGGTCATAGTATTCCTGATTTAATATCTCACGTATGGGTAGCCTCGAGGTACTTTTGTCTAGTATTCAAACTGCGTTAAACCAACATACATCATCTGACCAGTACTATATATAGTATAGTTTTTTTGTTGTTCTTTACACTTGAGAAGTCTGCTTATAGCAGTGAAACCTTTAGTTGTGTTTTAATTATTTTTCTTGTCTTGTCTGATTGAATTTTGGATTTGGGATTATTTTATTATAAATATATATATAAATGCAAAACCATAAAACAATACAATAATACTAGATTAAATCCAAAATTTTACCAAAATCCTTACACAACCATTGTTCCATCTACTACAAATAGACCTTCTCAAATGAAAATCAAACTAAAGGAACTAGTACATATATACAAACAAACAAACCTTCCCATAATTCATTTCAAACTCCACCTTTCTTATATATCAAAAGAAGTCTTCATAAGATTGATAGCCTCAAAATCAAGAAGTTTTATCATCAAGGTCTCCTTTATTCTTTTTTTTAAACCATTCTTTTTATAAAAAATAACCAAAGCATTGTTAAACACTATTCTATGACCTATATTCAATTTATGAATATTTAAAGCTGAGTTAAGATACCTATGTTTAACTCTACTTATATGAACCTTAATCCTTTCATTAAGGCTAAACTTACTCTGGCCTACATAAAACTTACCCTCGTGGAGTCTTATAAGCAATACCAGGAATAGACCTACTATCAATAGACTGCTTTGAACCATTAGGTAACGAATTCAAATCAGAACATTTCTTCCATGCAATCTTCATTTCTCCTAACAAATGACTATTCTTATAAACCAAATTATATATTGAAGACTTAAATGGGAAAGACATATACTCATTATCTTTACCAACAAAATTCTTACCATCAAAATCATGACTATAAGCATTATTATTAAATACAACATTTTTAATAAAATCATGATTGTAACCCAATTCTACATATTCAGCAGCAAATTGACTTCTTTGAATATCAGCATTATTATTAAAATTATTAAGCCTTCTATATTCTTTTTAGTACACAATCAATAAAAGCATTTAACATAATTTTTTATTTCTATTATTAATAAATGAACTGATTTACAAATTATTAGAAAGTCTTAGTAAAAAGTATTTAAAGAAGTAATTTTGATAATTACTTAAACTTATAGTTTAAATACATTATATTCTACAATTTTGTTACATTAGTTTCTATTTTACATAAAAATTACATTATAATATAGCCATCATTTTTCATATTTTTTGTCTTTCTGTAAATGAAATAGTATCATGTCCTGAGAACAATCATTTTAAAAGCAACTATTAAAGTCCATCTAATGCCACTTAATATATATGTTGTTGTATTAGGAGAATTTTGTATTATTGGTCTATTTATCAACATTTGCAATGAAAATGAATAATATATAACAGTTTTTGCAAACATTTATTAAAAACAAGACAAGCAAGAGATAAAATATAAGATTCAATTTGAAAACTTTTATCTAGAAGCCCGACTTAGTACTCTTGCAAAGAATGAAGAAACCAAAACTATTCTATGATTTATTTTATGAATTTTGATTTTGACTTACAATTAAAAAAAACATTGCATATTATTTCCTACATTTAAAAACTTCAGTAATTAAAGTTTTTTTTCTTTAAATATACTTTCATAACTTTTTATCATTTTACGAGATAAATTATGTTCTACTAAGAATATCTAATTTATTGATTATTAAATAAAATTTCAAGAAGTTAGGCTTTAGAAGTAAATTAATGTTGTTAAGAATTTATTAAGATTCACAAACAATAAAAAGTTTGTCACAATAATGTTATTCTTTAATATAAGTTTGTTATTCTCATGCACTTCATATGTTCTATTTTTTTTTCTCATGTGTCAAAGCATCGGCCAGGAAGCGAACCTGAAAACCTGGGACAACTGCTTGTAAGGCAGCTGTGCTGACCACTTGACCACCAATGCTTGACATGTTCTATTTTTTTAATTTGTTTTACACATATTGTCAATTGTTCTGGAAGTCAACTCAGATTTCACTGACAAAGTGATAGTCTGATCTCAGAATTCCCATTTCTTATTGACCAAATACCAAATTAGTAATCAAGTAAAGTATAATAATTGCACTAATTTCAATGCATGCCCCTCTTGTAATCTATATATAGAATAAAGATATTTGGAATTTGCCATGAATATAATCTCATGCCAAATTTTAAATATCAAAGTGTTATAATATTTATCTAAAAGTATATTATTAAAAAATAGTTTTTATTTACCATTTTCATGACTATTAATAATCATTATTGATTCATTAAATGACTGTAGCATTAACTGAGTTCTTCTTTCCATCATAATAATACACATTAACTTATTTTAAGTATTACAAACCACAATATACAATAGGAGGTAAAAGATAATAAAATGTTTTTTTAAAGAAATTACTTTTATTAATGGACTTGAACAAACTATAAATCTCTGTTAATCAGAGGCAAAATACATTATAATAAACCAATAAAATAATGTAAAAAGATTACAAAGCGGCCAATCAAATTATTGTGAGTAAATCCAATTATTCACCACAAATAGAGGATGTGATAATAAATTGAGATCTATTTGAGCAAGTCATGTTATTGAGTCACATTCAGAATAGAAATTCATCAGTGTGAAATTACTCTGACAGTAAGATACAGTGTACATTATTTGTAGAATTCAGTCAGACAAGATCAAGTTCAAAGCAAGAAGCTTTGGCAACAAACAAAAGTAATGTTAACACGTCTGGGATTTTTAAGTTTATTAGAATGAGTTTTGATCATTTTTCCATCTGCTGCTTTCTACTGGTGATAGATTAACATTTGCAATCACACCAAGATTAGTGTGAAAAAAACTCTCAAAACTGGGAGATATAATAAATTTTATATATTATTTTAGTTGTATCTCAATTATTTATTTTTCAAACATATTTTCACAATAATAAAATAAACAATTTCTAAACTTTAGTATTTTTGATTACTTTGTGAAAAAAAAAGTAATAATAATACAGTAATAAACTATTATTTTACTCCTAATATGTTAAAATAAATTTGACATTTTTATAAATGGTGAAGGTATATTTTCGAAATTGTGGATTAAATTAAAAAAGAAAGCTATTAGAGGGATGGTGTTGACAATTCGTATTGTCAAGGATGCAATTGACTTAATCCTTTGCAATGAAAATTGGAATTTGTTTTGTTTAATTATTCATATCTGTAAATGTACTTTTTATTACACATTGATTTTTATTCTACTTCGCATTGACAAATAAGCCAACTTGTGAATAATATTTTATTGCTGAAATAAAGGTTACAAATAAATAATTGGTTACTCATACATTTACAGAAAGATATTTAAAATTCTATATTCAGTATGTTTATGCAAATATACATTGCAATCGATTTCTGATGATCCAGTGTATGGAATTTTCTTAATGAATAAGATTATTAATCTAGTATATGGAAATAGTTTTTTATTTTTTTCCCTATACATTTTGTAATGGTTGTTTTGCTATTGAGAAGAATATAAGCTACTTTTTAAAAAAAGTATTTTATGCATTCGCATTTAAATAAAAGCACAAAAATAAATTAATAATAACTAAAAAAAAGACAGCAAAATAAAAATAAATCAGTTTTGCATATGTTAAAGAAGTAAAAGTAAAATACAATGCGAAATTCAATGATTAAGTTTATCAGTCATTGTATTAACAAAGCCTATTTAATTAAGGTTTAGATTAACAAAAATGTAAATTTTATTCAGAAAAATTTTAGGAATTTGGTACAATGACTTTCAAATTTAATATTTGATATAAAACTTAAGTATTTCATGATTATGTTATAGAAACTTTTTATTAGACATTAAATATTAAATATGTTGAGACCGTTGATTAACTTTATCTTTGAAATGTAGTTAATTTTCGAATTTGTCACTTACTAGAGTTAAAATCCTGAACAAGTGAGTACATATGAAGTTTGTAAAACTTTTCCAAATCTAAATGTTTTTCCATTAGCTATTCCAGAGCTTCTCAAACTCATTGATATAAAGATTCTCCTGATATATCTGGGAATACCCCCCTCCCCCAATAGTCATAATAAAGACATGTTTTGTCCTACTATTTTATTGTATTTATATTTAGTTTATTCGAATATTTTTTTCATTTATATTTTCGCTACAATAAAAATATCTAAAGAATTACAAATATTACAAAAATCATGAAATATGAAACACAAAGTTTATTAATAATATTCAGAACAATGTGAATAATACAAAAAAAGTTATTTAATAACAATTTATTGTAATGTAGGTTTTCGAATATGGATACACATGAAATCAATATCAGGTGAAATATTTGATACAGCAATTGTTATTCTTTTTTCCCCAATGCTTCTGTTGATAAGCAAAAGCTATGCTTATTTTTAATTAGTACTAGTGAAGGAAATCCAGTTTTGTATAGATATTTGGATGAAAATGGAATGCCATTATTTACAAGTATGTTTGGCAGTGAAGGATATTCGTTTTGATACTAGATTCAAACTTCTGATACATTTTTATAACAAAGTTTCAATTCAAGAGTTGGACCTGCCCTTAGTTCTTCTTGGCAAGACTAAGAGAGAATGATAAACTGTAGTGGTAGATCAAATAACAATATTGTCCAGTCATATTCTTTATTTTCATTCAAGATAGGGATATATTTATTTTAAAAACTGTTATATAGTTAATTATTATTCTTTTACTTTCAGCTGCTAATAAAATATTATTTTCATCAACAAATTCCATGAAGGAAAACTAACATTTCAGTATTATTATCTCTAAAACATTTTCAACCACAAAGGGGTTATTTTGAAATGCTTGCATTTTGTGTTAGGGTTCATGTATTATGTTTTTCTTTCAGAGAAAGAGTCAATTTGTTTACTGTTTTGAAAAAAATCCATCTGGTAAAAAAAACAAATGTATCCAATTTTGAACAAAAAAATAAGATGCAAATTTGTGATTTTTACTGATAAAAAAATGTAATTCATCTTTTAATATTGAAACTATTTTTAAAATGTTACCACAGGGTAGCCATCTTATTTCTATGTGATATAGAAGTAAATTTCAATTTGAGTCCATCTCTTGGCATAAAATTTGAATCTTATATTAGTTGCATTACTTTTTATGTAATTCCTTATTATGGAATTTTCTAATAACTCTTTACCAAGTGGTTCTTATATATGTCAAAATACTAGTTTTTCTCAGTGGATAATGCAATAAAAATACTTTACAATCAGACAAATATTTTTTCAAATTCTTCTCTAAATCTTCAGTGGTTTCAATTTCATATGTGCAAATTCCAGTGCACATTTGCTATTCAAGCTTATTTTCTATTAAAAGACATTATTCACCATTTAAAATTATCTCTTCCTTTAGTTGTGCCAAAGATATTTCTAAAAAAATGGCAGACTTTCATGAAATTATACAAGTAGATGATAGAAGGCATTAAATTAGCATCATTTGTACTACCAGGTGAATCATGTAGTTATGTAACAAATATATTTTCTTGATAATGACATGTATTCTTTTCTTGTTTCTGACATCAGATCGAGAAAATTATTTTAAAGATTTGATATTTTGAAATCATGCATGACTTCATAAAATATTAGTACTGTTGGTAATGCTAAATCATCACAAGATAGATTTTTTTGTTTTAGCAATTAATAATGCAATTTCTAAAAAAGCTATGATTAATTATCATTTAATTTAGTATACTTTGAAAAAAAAATAGTTTGCCATTTTAATTCTTCATTCTCTCAAAAAATTCAATGGCCTTACATTTAAATCCACAATGCAAAACATCTAAATGTTTACTAATTTTTTCTGGTATCATACAACCATTCAAAAATTATTTCTGGTAGATTACACACATAGTCTTGTGTGGATCATCTTATGAATTTACTAATATGTATTTTAAATAAGAAGTTTCATATTTATATTTATAGTTTTATATGACATTATCTGCATATTCTCACCTAATGTTGAAATGAATGTAGCTATCTCTGGGAAAACATAAAACACTATAAATTTTTAATAAATAATTACCAAATATACTAGTACCAATAATAACAATTGCAAAGAAAAAACTAGTAAACTCCATAAGTAACAATATTCTCTTATGTTTATAGTGCTAATGTATATGAACTAAAAAATGCAGAGAGTAATTGTTAGATCACAATACATAGAGCAGTATGGACTAATTGATGAATGAATATTAAAATAATGTTGCCTAATCTCTATGTAAATGACTGCTTCACTAATATTGTTCAAACATTATGAAGTTTTTGAGAGATTTTTGTTTAGCACCAAAGTAATTTATTTTAGAACTTTTTTTTCTTTCTTTACTTTTTATATTTAAAAAGTTTAGACCTCACTATTATATATTTACTATAAAAATATAATTTTTTGATTTAGTTATTTATATTGTCTATATTAATTCTATTTACTGATATATGAGGATATATATGTATCCACAAAAATATTCATAGCTTAATAATTAAATATTTTTGCTGAAAATAATTTCTACTTTTGAGATAATTATTAAATTTATAGTTCAGTCATGTCCAATTGTTACTACATATAGATGGAATTTTAAATACATACTTTAAAAAGATCAAAATATTGTTATCATTTAATGCTAAGATATTGTCATGATTTATATTAAAATTTGATAAGTATCAAAATAAAAATTTATTATAACAATAATAAAATTTTACACAACATACATATATTCAATGGTGTAAATTCATTTTATACTTCAGTAACTATTTATACTGCACATGAAAAATAATTATAATTTTTGAAATTGTTTTAAAAAAGATTTAGTTAGTCTTTAAATAAAAAAAACTGTCAAGTTCTCTAAAAGATGCTAATGGGTATGATAAACCTCTCTCTTATACAAAAATGTTCAATAAAATCTTAACATGTTTGGTATCATGTGATAGATATTTACCATTCTTTTTATGACATCACATTAATGTCTGTTTGTAGGGGATATATGACTGCAATAATTTTATTAAAATTCATAATATTGTTTGGAATAATATTTTGTTTTATAAGAAAGTTTAAATAGCTTCAGTTATATATGTATCTAAATAAAAAAAATAATTGAGTCAAGATATATCATGCTAGGCTTCTTAAACGAGACAGTAGAGAAAGTCTAAACGATATATTTATTTTGTAAGGACAAGACATAAATTGTTCTAATTGTTGAAAACAAAATATAATTTTCAATTTATATAATTATCAGTCTATTGATTTCATCAAATAAAAATGAAATATTAGTCATATATATTGTAACCTACAATAAAGTGGCAAAGGAAATCATATTTACATGGATTCCATTAAAAAAAACACAAAATACAATGCTAATACAAAAATCCAATGTGTAACAAAGACAATCAACTCAAACTCTCATTGAATGGCAAAAATAAACACATAATGAGCTGATAAACAACCACTAGATTATTAATGATAATAATAACTTGTCTAAGTGATAACAATAATATATTGTACAAATCATGGTAGTATATTGGCTAAGCTATAACCTATGAAGTAAGCTGATGTGAAAGGCCATAATGCTCTCAAGAAAATCACCAAATCACCATGCGAACAAACTAGCCAGAATGATCAACCATAACCCTCAAACCAACTGAATAGTCAACATGTTGTGCAAGTCAAGTATGGGTCAACAAATAAGACTAACAATCTCATGAAAGCCACCTAAATAATAATATTATAAAGCAACTCAGAATGGTTAGCAAATACCATATTGTACACCAGTGGTCTTCAACATTATTATACCTGCAGACCAGTAAAAATAAGGATAAGATTTCATGGACCGGCAGAAGTTTACAGATAAATGTTCTTAAAGATGTAACCTGCTTAGCCTTAGATAAGCATAATTATTATAACTGACCAAAACAGCATACTAGTTATTGTGTATTGTAATGGTGTTGCTTACCTTCACATGCTGAACACTCTTTCTTGAGTTGCACAGTCATACTGCTGCAGAAAACAGTACAATAACAATTGTACTCATTAATGTGCTTGCATTTTACATTTATTATTTCATTATTAAAACATGCAAGAATAAAATTTTATTCACCTGAATGTTGAAAAAGTCAAAAGTTTTGATCTTATTTTTTTTTTTTTTGGGGGGGGGGGTTGAAAAATACTTTGTCATCACTGAGACAAAAGATAGACACCAAAGTTATTTTTTGCTTGTTTTTACTTTTAAAAAAAGGTAACAGAAATTTTTTTTAAAAATAAAAGTTTTAGTATTTTAGCGGTATAGAAATAAAGCCAAAAAAAATATTGCCTTATAGGCCAAAAAAGAGTGGGCGTATTTTTAAACAAAAAAAAAAAGAAAATGAAACTTGAAAAAGTCAAAAGTTTTGATCTTACTTTATTTTGGGGTGGTGGGGGTATATTGAGAAATAATTTGTAAAAGTTAGAACAGAATATATTTTTTGGTTTTTATTTTTTAAAAAAGATAATAAAAATTGATTTCAAAAATAAAAATTAAAGCCAAAAAAGATCTTATTTTAATTTTTTGGGGGGAAGTGGGTTGAGAAATACTTTGTCTTCACTGAGATAACAGTTATTTTTGGTCTGTTTTTATTTTTAAAAAAGGTAATAAAAATTGGTTTTAAAAATAAAGGTTTTAGTATATCAGCAGTATACAAAGGCAAAAAAGATATCTCCTTATAGGCTAAAAAAAAAAGTGGCTGTATTTTTAAACAAAAAAAAACTGAAACTTGAAAAAGTCAAAAGTTTTGATCTTACTTTATTTTGGGGTAGTGGGGGTATATTGAGAAATACTTTGTAAAAGTTAGAGACATAATTTATTTTTTGGTTTTTATTTTCAAAAAAAGGTAATAAAAATTGATTTCAAAAATAAAAGTTAAAGCCCCCCCCCCAAAAAAAAAAATTGCAGTATAGCCAAAAAAAAAAAAAAAACACTAAAAATGAAATATTAAAAGAGAGAGTAGAAAAAATTTAAGAGATGAAAAAAAGTCACATTACATTTTATTGTTTTGACAATGCTGACAAGTGGCAGTGACTGGCTATCAAAAAAACAACCAGAGATTGTGTAATAAAAAACTTTTTTCTACCCCCCCCCTCATAAACAGCTGAGATAAATAGAAAAACAAATTAATTTATGTATGATTGATTAGATTTTGTTTTTGTTCTGTTTTTTTTTGATCGTGTAAAAATGTGATGAAAAAATAAATAAAAATTGTTTATATTAATTAAAAGTTTAAAATCTTATTATTTTGTTATTACAAACTTTCTTGCCAGTCTTGCGCGGACTGGCAGAAAATTTCTGCGGCCTAGTGCTGGTCCGCAGCCAGTGGTCGAAGACCACTGTTCTACACTACCAAGAACAACAACAAAGGTCAATAATAATAACTAAGTACTATTAATGTAAATGCAATACATGAAAATTTAAGAGGAGGAGGCTTCTCATATCTCTTATGAAATAAAATGGCTTTTGATATTGAAAGCACATATCATTAAAGGGCTAGATTACTTTTTTTTTTACTTCCAACACATCTTCAAAATACAATAAGCATCTTATTGTCATGATTAAATTTACTATTAGGTTATTTTATAAAATAAAAGCACATATTCTTATATCTTTACAACATCAATTTTTTTAAAAGTAATTTATTTTTAAGTGAAATACATTTTACTAATAATCTTGTATTTAAAGTGGGTATGTCAGAATTCATATGATTAATATTTAATAATTTCAAATTTTATTTTTTGGTTTTAATAATTGTGGACTATTAAACAAAGAATGAGATCCTAGTAACAAAGCAGTAAGACATAGTCCTACCCTTAAAATAATGTCTGCTTAAATTACAATAACAGTAATAATTTTAAAATTTTAAATAAACATGAAAATTTTTAATTTAGAATACAATAATATACTATGAAAGCATTCAGATACAATAAGGAGATAATGTATTTTATGGCCACTTAAAATATCACCAAAGCAATTCCATCATTTAAATTTATGATGGATTAATGAAATCTTCTAAATAAAATAAAATAATTTCAAAACAAGCATACTAATAAATAGTCAAATTAAGAGTCATAAATCACATGACCTTATTCTCTTAACCTTGTAAGTTATAAACAATGAGAATTTTCAATTCCTCAACAAGCTTTCTAATAAATGTTAGCCAGAGCAAGCATTTAAAATATCACTGTCAGGAACCCCAATCCCTGACCATGGTTTTGTGCTTTGGCATTCCTCAGAGAGGTGCCAGGGTAAGTACAGACCCTAGATCCAAAAATACCAACCCAAAGCCAGCATTTACTTAAAGGTTATCTATTGAGTGAAAAATCTAAAAATTTCAGACACCTACATGTCTTCAAACCCAGCTATCTAACTCAAATAGCTATATGGGGCTGATATATTTCAACCATACCACATATTAGTAGTCTTAGCAATATAACATCACATGAGACTTGAAGGCAGATACTTTAAATAGTCAAATTAAAAGTCATAGATCACATGATCGTATTCTCTTAAGCTGGTAAGTTATAATCAATGAGGATTGCCAATTCTTCAATAAGCTTTCTGATAAATGCTTAGCCAGAGCAAGCATTTAAAATATCTCTGTCATGAACCCCCCCCCAACCCCTGACCATTGTTTCATGCTTTGGCACTCCTCAGAGAGGTATCAGGGTAAGTTCAGACACTAGATCTAAAAATACCAACACAAAGTCAGCATTTATCTAAAAGTTATCTATTGAGTGGAAAATCTGAAATTTTCAGACACCTACATGTCTTCAAACCCAGCTATCTAACTCAAATAGCTATATGGGGCTGAGAGATTTCAACCATACCACATATTAGTAGTCTTAGCAATATAACATTATATAAGACATAGGGCAGAGACTATAAATAGTCAAATTAAGAGTCATAGATCACATGACCCTATTCTCTTAAGCTTGTAAGTTATTGTTGCCATAACTTACAAGCTTAAGAAAAAAAGGTCATGTGATCTATGACTCTTAATTTGACTATTTATAGTCTCTGCCTTATGTCTTATGTGATGGCTGAAGATTTATCAGCCCATATAGCTATTTGAGTTGGATAGCTGGGTTTGAAGACATGTAGGTGTCTGAAAAATTCAGATTTTCCACTCAATAGATAACTTTTAGATAAATTCTGACTTTGGGTTGGTATTTTTAGATCTAGTGTCTGAACCTAACCTGTCACCTCTATGAGGAGTGCCAAAGCATGAAAGCATAGTCAGGGGTTGGGGGGGTTGCTGACAGAGATATTTTAAATGCTTGCTCTGACCAAGCATTTATTAGAAAGCTTGTTGAGGAATTGGCAATCCTCATTGTTTATAACCTTACAAGCTTAAGAGAATAGGGTCATGTGATCTGCGACTATTAATTTGACAATTTATAGTCTCTGCCTTAATGTTATATTGCTAAGACTACTAATATATGGTATGGCTGAAGATCTATTAGACCCATATAGCTATTTGAGTTGGATAGCTGGGTTTGAAAACATGTAGGTGTCAGAAAATTTTAGATTTTCCATTCACTAGATAATTTTTAGATAAATGCTGGCTTTGGGTTGGTATTTTTAGATCTAGTGTTTGAACCTACTCTGGAACCTCTCTGAGGAATGCCAAAGCACGAAACCATGGTCAGGGGTTTTGGGGGCAGGGGGGTTTGTGACAGAGATATTTTAAATGCTTGCTCTGCTAAGCATTTATCACAAAGCTTGTTGAGGAATTGGCAATATTCATTGTTTAAACATACTAATCTTTCACAAATAAATAAAATTGACTAAAGTGATCTTCAATATGAAGAAATATAACGATTTTGCTAAATAAAATTATCTTTCTTAGATATTCTCTTAACATCTTAGATACAATTTTAATAAAGTGTCCCTAATGTCAGATTCTTTAATATTAATGTACTCTCAATCCATAAAATTACAAACAATTTATGATAAACTTTCTAATATTTTGATTTCTGAAGGTGTGTTGATGATGATAAATAATCAATTTTAACAATAAAATAAAAACATTAAAACATTTATTAAACAACAACTTAAGATAAACCACTAAACATCACATGATCACCATCTCATCCTAGCACATAACTGTTAGTAAACAGGCAAAACTTTCCATATAGTAGTGCCACCTTGTGCTAACCAGAGTAATCAATGGATGCCAGAAAGCTTGTGCATAAAATCCCCATCTAGTGCCTACTGCACCAAGATCCCCATCTAGTGCCTACTGCACCTAGATCTTAGGATCTAATGCAACCCCCAGCAGCCACCTTTTATCTCTATTTCACTACAAAACTATGAGATTGAAAACACAATAATATTTTCAATCTAAGCTCAATAGCTTATATAGTCATATGGGTCTGAACTCAATTCAGCACCCATACATTTTGGTGACTTTTGCTCTTTAACAACTATAGCCACCATTATCCTATTAGGCAGGATTGGTGTTAAACCACTAAACATCACATGAAAATATTATTGTGTTTTCAATTTCATTCTCATAGTTTTGTAGTGAAGTAGAGATAAAAGGTGGCTGATGGAGGGTTGCATTAGATCCTAAGATCTAGGTGCAGTGCTCTCAGATCCAAGGCTCCTCACTGATGAAGGCCACATGCCAGAAACTAGTCTAGGGATATTAGATGAGTAGGCACTAGATGGGAATTTTATGCACAAGCCTTCTGGCATCCATTGATTACTCTGGTTAACACAAGGTGGTACTACTATATGTTATTTAAAAATAATAGCATTCGAAAATAATTTATCATTCAATAATTGAATGTTATCCTTTTAAATAATTGTCTCATAATAATATCAACGTATATTACATGCATTTAAAGATCATTCATTTTAGTACATGTTTTGCAAAATATAGAAGTATTTAGATAGTATAAGTTTGATAAATTAAATATTTCCTTATTGAATCATATATAATTTTAGGTAAAACCTTATTATTACAATGCAAATTCTACTATTTGGAATTAAAAGTTTTTCATTTAAAAATGAAGCAACTCCAGAAAAAACCTTCTTTTGAAGAAACCGAAATTTTAAGAAAACCATTCAAGTAAAAATTTCTTAAGAATAATTGAATAATTTAAAGTCTTTATCAGTCTTACTAATTTAGCATATCTTTAATTTAACTGATAATACCATCTACTTATAACATGAATAATAGAATCAATGAAAATTCTTATGTAACAGGAATGATAATAATACTTTATTCTGAAATCCAGTGAAGCAGGTAATTCAAATAAAATAATTTAATTACTGTTGAATTATCTATTGACTTTTCCACAATATTTTCCTGTAATGAAACTTTTAAACATTGGAAATTTATCAGTTTAAAAATTGAATCTGGATGAAGGTATTTTCAAATCATTCTTTTAAGTTTTTAAAAAAATAAAATTAATTAAAAGCAATTAAAACTTATGAATCGGCAAATTTAAAGCATGTTAACAAATGAGTGATTGTAAGAAAGTATAAAAAAGTGTGCCCAAGTGTATAGACTAGCTTTATTTATAACCTAAGTTATGTGATTAATTTTGATGGCTGAAATCAACATTTTAATTTCCACTCAGATGACCTAATTAATGAAAAGGTTAATACTTTTCTAGAATTTACTAATAAAAATAGCAATTAATTCAATTCTAGAATCTTCTCCTGGTAGTAATCTAGACAGTAATTAATTATTATATATTTCTAAATAAGCATTTTTAAACAAAATTATTTTTTAAAAAATTAAAATGTATTATAATAAAGTGTACAGTATTACACAATTAAAAAAATTACATTGCTTTATTAAAAATATTACTTTATAATATTTTCTTTAAACGCACTTCTTTAAAACTCATTGAAGATCCCAGAATATTTTAAATTGTATTTTCAAAATAAAGATGTTAAAGAATAATTTAACATTAACTCCAACAAGAAAGTTTTAAAAAAATTCAGTTTTCCCCTCTATGTATCCACGCACAGTATAGTTTATAGTAAGATTAGACATTTATTTAAAGATGCTAGCTTTATTATTACTTCTTCTTAATCAATTAAATATGAGATTGTTTAATTAAAATATTTTTATTACAATTAAGATTAAGTAAAACATTTTTTTATACAAGTGAATTAAATATTTACACCCTAGTCTTGAGTGTTTAAAGTTGACATTCAATGTTTAGTCTAATATTAAATTTTTAAGATACTCTACTAATTAAATTAAAATGGTTTTAATGTTAATACTTTATAATTAAATTTACTAGCCCTTCAGGTCAATAATATACTTAAAACTATGTATTTAAAATTTATATAAAAAAGCTATTTATGGGTTTTAAAATATTATAAACAGGATATTTAGCTTATTTTTACAGTTATAAAAGTTACAAGTTTTTATAAATTAACTTATCAGACAGATAAATTGTTGGACTATTAAGTAGTGACAAAGTTTATTTATCATAAAAATTAAACAACCACTAAACATCATATGATCACCATTTCTTATGTTTGCTCATAACTGTTATTAAAACAGGCAAAACTCCATACAGTAGTGCCACACAGTGTAAGCCAGAGTAATCAATGGATGCCAGAAGGCTTGTGCATAAATTCCATATCTAGTGCATACTCATCCAATATCCCCATACTAGTTTCTAGCTCACAGATTCAAGGCTCTTCACTGATGAAAGCCACAAGCTTAAAACTAGTCTGGGGATATTGGTTGAGTAGGCACTAGATGGGGATTTTATGCACAAGTCTTCTGGCATCCATTGATTGTTCTGGCTTGCACTGTGTGGAACTACTGCATGAAAAGTGTTGTCAATTTTAAAAATTAAACAACTGACTTTTTAAATTATTAAATTACAATTGATGCTCCAGTGAATATTTATGAGCAAATCAAAGCTCAGATACAAGTGTACACATCCTTAGATTTAAACTTTAAATGGGAAGATATAAAGCAAGAAGTAAAATATTTAGATATCAATGTACACAGAAAAGGAAGTACACTTAACTATACAATAGTCATGAAGCTACCAGAAGTTCAGGGACAGATTCACCCTGATTCATACACACCTATGGCTCACAAGTTTGCTGGCTTGACATCATTTCTTTTTACAAATTATGATTTGTGGAAATTTGAGGCAGACAGAAGGTCTAACATGATTAATTATAGTAATGATTTAATCAAATCAGGATACAAGCACAGTATAGTTTATAGTAAGATTAGACATTTTATTAATAATATAGGAACATACAGAGTTAGAGATAACAAGCCTTGGTTGTTGTTGCCCTATGTGACCTCTTTGCATAAGACATTCCATAAGACTTTCTCTATAGAATTTCATTTGAACTTTTATACACTGATCTCAATAGGCTTATTAACAACACAAAAGACACCATAGCTTCTGATCAGACCTCACAGGCCATGTATAAAATGGTATGCCCTCACAATGGATGCAAAGCTTCATACTATAGTGAAACCAGAGCCACCATAGCTACTAGGTTGTCACATCATAAGTATAGGTATAATAATCACATACTAACCCAGAATAGACTTCAATTTTTGCACATCAAAAAGTATTTGGACATGAGTTCGAACCCGCATCTGCAAAATTAGTTTGTACTGAAAGACATGATGTTAAGTGTAAGGTAAAGGAGGTTTACTTCATAGCAGAAGACTCCATCATTAATTGTAAAGAAGCATGTTTTACTATATCAAAAAGATGGGTTAATTGACTCATTTACATAGAGTTTGCATATTATACATATAGAATGATTCCAATGAATGAGTCACAACAGGCTATGATTATGAAAAATATATTTTCTTGAAAGCTCTCAGCCATTTTAATTGACTAATTGCTCTAAATTATACAGCTTTACATTATAAATGGGTTAGTACTATTTAATATTATTATAATAAAACTTGATGTTTGCTCTAATGAAAAAGCTAAAGGTTACAATAGATAGCACTTATGAAGTTTATTGCAGATGTGTAAATTGAGGTGTGTAATATCTTCTGTAGTGATTTGTTCAACTTTGGTTTTCTGATTTTGCTAATCTATACAATTTTTTTTTCATAAAGCTGTGACTTTTAATTGGTAGTAGATTTCAATACATTTTTTTTCTTTTTATAAAATATCATCATTCTTGAAATTGTTGGAAATGAATTACAAATGAGTTATCAGTTTTGATACACTAATATTTCATCTAACCTGTTATCAGCAACTGATCATTTCACTTTTCTCATATTTCAGTTTATATATGTATAATACAGATGACAACTTTTGATAAATATATCTTATTATATTGATACGTTTTTTTTTATTTTAAAAAATGTAATACATTGATGTTCTTCAATTTTTGCAAAATATAAAAAGCACTAAATTTTTATGATAGACAGTTCTCATTATTTTGTCCAGTTGGTATAAGTCACTCTATATGTTCAAGTAATTCTGTAATTTATGGCTCTATTATTGTATCCAGTTGCTTAAAGTTTGAAAATAGTTATCAATTAGTCTATACCTTGAAAAATTTTTTGATATTCTTAAGTGAAAACATTTATTTCTAAATGATAGTTGTACAAATGGTAAGGTTTTATTGCAAAAGTTCTAAGATATTTAATGGTGTAATTAATACATATTTCATAACACTACAAATGAATCAAAGAAATTTTTATATAATTCAAATAATTTTTAACATATCAAATATAGATCATAAGTAATTATGTCACTATATGGGCTTTATCCTACTTAGATCTGTTTGGCCGAAACTTATCTTTGATTTATTGGCATAATTTTTCCTAATAACTGTTGTCATGCATTTGAATAAGTGTAAGATTTTAAAATGTATGCAAATGCATGTAAAACACTATAATGATCTGTTGAAATAATTAATTAATGCTAATATATTGTCTATGTTGTTTAGTATAATAATGAGATTGAAAAATTCATAATCTATTCTAAGATAAATTTTTAGCTACAAAAATAGAAAAAATATATCTGGTGAATTAAATCAAACAATTGTGCTACTCTTATCTTTATGGTTCTTCAACGTCACATTTCCTGAACATCTAATAGTATGATTATTTTTAAATGCAAAATTGTTTTAATATACTGATTTTTTTTTTTTTTTTTAAAATAGAGCTACAATTTTTTAATACTGGAATATATATATATTAGTAAATTTTTTTTAAAAAATTAACATTTATATTTAAACGGATTTTAAATTTTAAATGAGTCAAATTGGTAATGAAAAAATAAAATAAAATCATAATTTAAATTTAATCAATTTGTAAGCATTTATAAAAATAAGATCAGTTAATTTCATAAACAATGAGGATTTCTAATTCCTCAACAAGCTTTGTAATAAATGCTTAGCTAGAGAAAGCATTTAAAATATCTATCAGTACACCCCCCCCAACCTCTGACCGTGGTTTCATGCTCTGGCACTCCTCATAGAGGTGCTAGAGTAGGTCTAGACTCTAGCTAAGCATTTATCACAAATCTTGTTGAGGAATTGGCAATCCTCATTCTTTATAACTTACAAGCTTAAGAGAATAAGGTCATGTGATCTATGATTCTTATTTTGACTAGTAATTTCATGTTTGTCATTGTAAACAAAAAACGACTTATTAAATTAATAGATAAAATTTGCTTAATGAACGATAAAATCCTCTATAATATCGATATAAAACATAAATTCAATCTGTTTATAGCTACTAATATTAATATTAGATTATCAGTGTTAATACGTTTTTGCTAAAACATAGTAATGCATATTATAATACAAAATTTTAAAAAAAAAACAGTTACTTGGAACAATTTTAATGTTTGCTTAACCCAGACGTTATTCAATTTTCATAAATATCTTTATTCATTCCTAAATCTTTAATAAAGATATTACTATAAAAAAATTAAAAAATTAGTAATTGTGAATATTGCTCCTATAATTTCATGGATTTTATCAAAAAATTTTATCTTAAATTCTGATTATTTACTAATAATTAATTATACCATATTTTCTTATTTAAGTTACTGCTAATTTATTTACATTTGGAATAGTTTATAAAACTGCCTAAAATTTTTTGCTTTTATTTCATATCAAGGTAGAATGTTCATTCATGATTTTTTATATTTATTTAAATAAAATTCTTTATTGAAAAAATATCAATGATGTTCAATATGCAGTACTTACTAATAAATAATTAACTTTTGTGATTTATTCTTATAACATTATAAAGTTCAGAATAATTTATGTTAAGGTATTTTCTATTATTCATTAAAAAAACAATATTCACATTTGATATTCTTAATCTTCAGAAACATTCTAATAAATTTAAGTTAGAATTTGCAAATCATTTTCAAATATTAACAGACTTTGTACATGATTCAGATTTGGATGTTATCAATAGGAAAATAACTAATACACTTTAATAGCTGCTAAAAAAGCAGCAATTGGTCAAAAAAAAATACTCTGATTAGATAATGTCTAAAGAAAAAGAATATGAAAATATATAACAATGATGCATTAAAAAAATCTTTTGATTATTGGTAATTATTGATGTTTCATTATTATAATATTAATAATACAAATGTAATTATAATTACAAATAAAATTATACAACTATTTTGTTCAAGAAAATATTTTAAATACAATTTTTAATAATAAATTTTAATATTACCTACCATGTTACTAATGCTTTCTTAAAATGTTTCATCAACTTAAAGGATTCTGGTGTAGGCCACTATCACTGAAATATTTATTTCAAAAAGGTCATCTTCATACTTTAGTTTCTATATTAAGTTTGGAGCATCATTTTAACATCCAATTGAAGGTTTACACTCTTCTTTGCTATTTTTTTATTTTTAATAAAACCAATGTAAACTCCATATCTTACATTCCTTACATTTTTAGATTCAGATTTGTATATAAGTAATTTGAACATATTATTATAAATATAAGATACTTTCATTACTTTCTATATGAATTCAAATATGGTTTTTGTATATTTTATTGGTATTCCTTTTCATATGGACAAAATAAACTTCATTATACAATTATGTGATTACATAAATTATAATTCTATTGTTGCATATGTTTTCTTATCGAATTTTATTTTTAAAAAAAAATACTTATTTTAATGTGTATGACCCTAATTTTCAAGGTATACATATATATTAGAATGATAATAATAATTGTCTTTCTACAAGTAAATTCATTCTTTAGATTATATTTTCTTTAGTATGTCATGTTAATTATTCACCAGAAGCATAAACAAACTGAACAATTGTAAAAAAATTAAAAATAACTTCTAAAGTTAAAATATTATTTCAATTTTTTAAATGTTTTTTTAAACAAATTTTTAAATATATTTTCATAAAGAGCGGACTAACTTGTTTTTCCTTTTTTTTCTAAAATAATCAAAACTGGCCAATTATATATATTCTTTTACTTTCCAGCTGGTTAGATTTGCAAAAAAATGACAGTTGAATTTTTGCTGTAATTTAACAAGATAAAAAAATGGTTTATTATAACAAAAATGAATTATTTATTGTTATAATTTCAGAAAGCAAAATATAATTATTAATTAAAGTGAATAAGCTATTATTTATTTATAGTGTTAATATGAATATGGACTTAAAATGTATGTTATTCATAATTTTTTTCTTGAATTATTCTTTCTTTTTTCCTTTTTTTCTTTTTCACTTACATATAAACACCATTTTACCATAAGTGCAACCTGTTTACAATACTTATTCAAAAAGAGCTATGTATATGAGGACATATTTAGCCATCATATGCAGTTATAAAGAGCTTTTCATATAATAGTGCCTAAGCACACATATTTTTAATTTACAGTGATAAAAGGACAGTTGTTTACCTTTTTTAATTAAAATATATAATATAAAAACTAAAATGAACTTAGTTTTTTTTTTAATTTAATGTTTTATTTACTAAAGCAATGCTTACAGAATTAAATGCCTTTTCATAATCTACAAACCCAAATCATTATAGTAACTCATATTTATTGGTCTTTTAAATAACTTTTCTCAGTACTTGGATATGATCCATTCTATGAAAAATATTTTTATATCCAGCTTGATCATTTGGATAGTAAAATACATAATTTTCTGTAGATGAATTGTAATTATTATGGCAAAAATTTTGTATAAAACTGATAAAAGACTGACAGATCTGTGATTTCTAATATATTGTTTATCACCTTTTTAAAGTATTAATATTAATATTAGCCCTCTTGCAAGTTTTTGTTTTCTTTAGTATTCAATTGCTATAAATGTTCAACAATAAGATTAAGATTAAACAATTATTACTTATCAAAAAATAATAAATTTGACTACATTTGATATACATTTTTGTTTACAAATAAAATAAATTATAGATATTCACATTTTATTTTTGAATATATAAAAAATGGGACCATAATCAAAACAAAAGACATCATATGTTATCATTGCAGGAATGGATATTTCCATCTTTTTTAATGTGATATTTGTTTTGGAAATGTGAAAGAATAAATATTTATTTTTCCTAAATCTAATGAATTATTCTTTGGAAGGTTAAATTTTTTAAAATATTTTTAACAGTATTGCAATATTTTCACACTCTCTGTTTTAGATTGCACTTATTATATATGTCTAAGTTTGTAAATATCTTCAAGTAAATTTGTATTGTCCAAAAATATAATGTTCTGTTTTATTTTCCAATTATACAATTTTTGTACAAAAACAATCTTGAATTGTAATAAATTTACAAATAATCATGTTTTCATTATTTAAACATTTTTTTCCAAACAATGACATAAAAATTATTGATCTCAGAAGATATCAGAAACACAAAAGGGACACTTATCAAGGCAAAGCTAAAGCATTCTTATCTTACTGAATTTTTACTTTTCTGTTCATCTATGGATTTCTTTCCAAACAAAAATTTTGTATAAAAATATATATAACAAAATACATGTATTTAAAAATAAAGCTTATAAAAATTCTCAATAGGTAGTGAATAATTTTTAACATACAAATATTGGGTTGAGTTGTGAAGTAGTTAATACTGCATTTTCCAATCATCTGATACATCTTTATCACTTAGAGATTGGTATATCTTTGTCAAAAAAATCCTATTTCTTCACCTGCTTTCTTTAAGATATCAGTTATAATTCTATCATTTTCCTTGGTCTTTAATACTATATAATTCTTAGTAAAACTGTTCTATACATTTCATGATTTCAATTCTCTTTTTAGTAAGAGTTCCATCTTTTTCCTTAATATTTTACAATTATACTTTTTTATATCATTTTCAGCTCTTTTTCACAACATTTTACAAAATTATAGACTTTTAATTCCAGTGTTGAATTTATGAAGAATATTACAATCTTGAAATGTAGATTTTCTATTAGTTAAGCTATTATCTAATATTTGATATACCTTCATTTGAATATTTCCATGTCCATTTTTCATTAACAATCTTTTTAAAAATAATAATGCAAAGTTTTTCTTTTTCGCAAACATCACAAGTCTATTTCATTTTTCATATTTTCACCATAACCACATTTACCTACAGTTCTTTCAACTTTCAATTGTTTACAAATTATAATAGCCTTTAAGTTTCCCATCACAATTTTAAAATGTTGTTTGTTCAGATCAAAAGTCTTTTGTACATTCATATAAAATTTTTTGCTTCCTCATCACAAGAGAACTTGTTGGGGAATAAATCTAAATCACTCTGTCTATTACACCATAAATCTCCTCAATTGTATCCTTTCACTTTTTATTTATAATGAATCATACTCCAATTGTAATACCTACATGTGTGCCTTTGTACCACAATGCATGCCCACTTTTTAAGACAATTGACTCTTCATTTTTTCTCTTAATTTTACAAAGTCAAATAATATCCTATTTAATTATTCAGTTTTTCTTCCAATTCTTTTAATATTTCTTTGCTTGAAAGTGATTCACAGTTGCAAGTATCTAAATATAAGTTCAGCAACAAATGGCAGCCTGTGTTCACAATCAGCAGATTCTTTGCAACATCTGCCTTCTGCCAGCAACTACTTTCTTCTCTAGCAACATTACAGTCTTCTGGGACTAAGGATTGTTTTAATTGTGTCTATTGTGCTTATAAATATCTATTAGGAAGATAGTTTTTTACTCAGACATATATTCTCCCTTCAAGAAAAGTCAATTAATAATTTATTTGAATTATTAAGCAACTGAGAAGAAAGACCATGTACTTCTTGGATGTTGAACTTAGATGTAAGATGCAAACAAACTCAGCACACTGGCAAAAGATATCCATGTTTGTATTAAATATGTTATTAAAACAGGCAAAATTCTGCCTATATGTATTGGCATTCAGTGCAAGCCAGAGTAATCAATGGATGCCAGAAGGCTTGTGCATAAAATCCCCATCTAGTTCTTACTCATCCAACATCCCCAAACTAGTTTCTATCTTGTTGGATAAGTAGGCACTAGATGGGAATTTTATGCACAAGCCTTCTGGAATCCATTGATTACTCTGGCTTGCACTGAGTGGAAATACATGTAGAGAGAGTTTTGCCTGTTTTAATAACAGTTAAGAGCAAGCATAAGAAATATTGATCATGTGATGTATTAAATATGAATAATCACATAGTAATAGCAGTTGCAATGAAAAGAACATGTGGCAGGGCATTAAGAATCTGCCTTGCCTGATTCATTCAATGGTTCAAAAGAAACCAGAAGTTCTTTTTTCAGTTAAAAGCATAGTTTTTTGACAAATTTCATGGGAATATATATAACAATACAAAGTGTGTATATATATATAAGATTATTTAAATGCAAGCTTAAAAACAAGTTATGAAATTTATAACTTGTTTTATTAATTATTATAAGTATACCTTTGATGGCTTTTGTGATGCTACAATGCAGAGGCTATTACTATATGGTGAAACTGAGCCAAATTCAGACCCATATAGCTATCTGGTTTGCAAAGCTGGATTTGAAGACATTTACATGTGTGAAAAGTTCAGACTTACAAATTGATAGAAATGTATTTATAAGTGCTGACTCTTGAGTTAATATTTTAGATCTAGTTTCTAAAGTCCCAGCCCTTCACTGTGGTGAGCCATAAGCTCAAAACCAATTGGTCTGTAGGTAGGGATTTAATGATAGACATTTTGAATTCTTTTTCTTTTGGCATTTATAAAAATAAAGTTTGTTTAGAGCTATTGGTAAGCTCCATCTAGTGATCATTTAAATGCAAGCTTAAAAGCAAATTACAAAATTTATAACTTGCTTTTGTGCAGGAAAATTGTTATCTAGTTATTTGAATCATACTATATTCTATGTTGATAACTCCTCTAAAATTTTAATCTCTTTCAAGTTATATTAATAATTTTTTGTTTTTCTTTTTGTTTATTTGTTGTAACTTATTATTTTTATTAGGAAGCTTATGAAATTATTTATTTCATCCTTTTTTATTGATGTCCCCATTTGTGGACTTCCTTCTTCAAATGTAATTTTTTTTCTTATAGATAAGAAGTTCAGGCTTTTTAGGCAGTATTTAATTCTACAGAATGGTCATCTACTTTCAAGATCATTGGAGTTATGAATAAACTGGTCACACTTATCTGTTAAAAACTCCAAAAATGTTGCTTTCCATATTGACAAGGTATAAAAGATTATAATGATATTGATAATGATTCTGCAATTCCTTCAAAAATATTTTTATGACAGTCTTGTAATCATCTTAAAAGTAAACTCAATAAACTAAAAAATAATACTTTAAGAGTAATAAATTATTCAGATGATATAAATATTAAATTTACATTGGTAAACCTTATGCTTTTTATAGCTCCTGTCCATGTTGTTAATAATTTTCAAACCATTGATATAAAACATTATTTTATTCTTAGAGTTTTAACATCATGATAAAATTTGTGGATTAACATATTTTTTTAAATATTCAATATGGCTGCTTCAGCAGTCAATAAGTTATTAAAGTGTACTATATTTAGAGTTGGTGTATTAGAGAGTTTTTGTTTTGCTATTGCTATAATATTATTTAATAATCTATATTAAAATGCACTTAAAATTGTAGTTATTAAAGCCTTAGTTAATTTATGTAATATCTATTTGAAATTAGAATTTAATGTGTTAACTTTAGAGAAAGCATTTTTGAAATAGGTTTTATCTTATATAGGTTTTAGTGTGTAAATAAAGTTTTGCTGTCTTCTAAAATATTAATTATTAATCTGCAATAAATTTTATAGTTTCCTTTAATCATTTCCTAGTATATGCGAATGAATAACTATGTGAATGTATGTTAAAAAAGGAAACTTAAAAAGTATTGTTTAAAAGTATTATCTTTAAAAATAATACATCTTATAAATGGT